>CM075775.1:51389651-51664651 GCA_037974665.1 Ehretia macrophylla
TTCCTCGATTTCTTATGCACTTCGAGAGATAAAATAGTATGTGTCCTTGTAGCAAATAATTAAGATTTCTAAACTTTCGAGAGATTCCAAAGGCATGATTGGAGTTTAGCTGTAATAAGATTTGCTTAAGGTCTTTGTCCCACATTTAATGGTTGTTAAATAAAAAGAAGCAAGTCACACCTTTAGGTAGAATGACCGGATAGTATTAAATGCACAGTTAAAAACAAACTAATAATCTTTCTATTAGTCAGACTACTGCTTTTTGATGGGGATTTAGAGTTCGGGAGGTTTAAGAATCTACTTATAATATTATGATGTTATGAATGCAATCTCAATTGTTAGATTTAACATAATGGTCGCTATCATCATACATGTATATGTTTGTATTCCTATATCTAGAAGAAGATGCATATCTACATAAAACATAGACATATTTAAAATTTATATCATCTCATATCATATGATATTATGCCTGAAATTTATATTATATGACCACATATTTATTCCGCTATTTATGAAAAAGGGAAGAGAAATATTTATACTTGAATCAATGATTAAAAGGAAACATCAGCATATGAAAAAAATTAAATAATGCAACTACATAACCTATCAATGGACAAAGCTGAAACATTTTTTCCCCCTCTCAGTAAGCAAGATCTCTATCATTCCCAAAACATGACAAAAACATGTAAAATCAAGATTTGCAAAATGCAAGATCAGCCATGGTTTCAACATATTAACACAATGACAGATTCAGGATTTTTATTCAGTACAAGCTAAAATCACATAATTTAATACTTTTTTTTTTATGTTAGGTCTCAATTGATTTTTCGATCTAAAAATACTTTTAAAATACACATTTAAAAAAAAAATTGAGATAGAGTCAAGAATCTGCACTCAAACCACGGTAGCCCCACTTTTGCATTCGCACAATATGCAGACGATCAATTGCAAATGAATTATCATTGTCTACCAATATGAAAAAAGAAATCGTATGCAACTCATTGTTGAAAAATTTTACATACATCTCTTAGTGATGATCAAAGGGTTGAGAAGGCCATTCATACGGAAAATAGAAGACGATAATTTTTTCAGTGTTAAAACCACCGAGCTCCTCCAGTCTTCCACTTGCTAAATCATACCAAAATGGCTTCTCAAACACGAACAGTAAAATCTTACGAGGATTCCATGGATGTAAACATGTACACAGAATATATAGAATGCGTTGTTGCTCTACCAAAAATATTTGCATTCTGTCGAATAATATTCGTGAGACTCACACAATGTTTCATGCTCCACCGAATTCTACTATAATCTTCCATCACAAATATCTCGAGATCCCGTTTGTTTTCTCTAACATAATAAATTTTTCCACCAGACAGGCCTAACCAACCACTGCTAGCTCTAAACGTATCGGTATCATCAACTCTGTTCATGATCACTTGTACAGAATTGTCGTTAGAACGATAGGCAACTATGTGACGCCGTGTATCTACGAAGTGTATGTTATCATTTAACACAAATGCTGGCACATTTTTTTATTTTTTATTGTAAATGCTGGCACATTGGCCACAACCAAATGAAACGGTGTTGCACAAGTGATCGAAGACTCTCTCCATTCACCTGTCTCGGAAGAAAAAGTCTCGAACTGTAGGTTTATTATATTATTTGTTATATTTAAGACATTTCTATAAGTACAGGCGGAGTTAGTTTCTTCTTAGCCTTGAAGTAGTTTTAATGTTTTTACTTGTTAAGTAGATGAGGTGGTCATACGAGATGCCATGTAACGATCCTAACCTGGCCCTTCTCAGGATTAGGTCAAAGTCTACGTTTATTGTCATTGCGAGTTCACAACTTTCCATTAAAATGAATAGTAAATAAATAATTACTTGATAACAAGTCTTTAATTAATAATTTAAGTACAAAAAAGTGTTACAACATCTGAGATTTGATAATTACCCGGCTATCATACAAACTGAGGTTTCAACACAGCTACCTTTTTTACCCGAAATCAATACAACATACTCTAACTTTTACGACTTGGATCCAACTATGACAGCAAGAGGCTTCGAGCATGTAAACATTCAAAGTCAATTTCCATTTCATGCTAAGCTGCACCTACACTGGGGGGAGAAAAGAGGGTGAGCTCTGGAGAAGCTCAGTGAGGATGGAATAGAAGAGTTTTGAAAATATTTCTGGTCGGTCTCTTTTGTAAATCATGATGCAATTCACGTACGGTAGTATAACAAACTATCCATATAAGATATAATAACATATGATAACTAGTAGAAAATTATTATCACATTTGAGTTATATATAATAACAGAAATGGCATTTAGGTAAACAATAGTGGCATATATCCACAACAGAGATCAGGCTACTCTCTGAGGGTGAAATGCCAAGCGAGAGTAAGACACTACTCTCCGAGAGTGGTACCAAGCGAGAGTAGAAACAAGTCGAGTATTTCACGAGGTGGCCAGCCTTTATCACAATTCCAACTTCTTATCTCTCCCAAGAGGATACTCCGGATTGTATCCAAAATCTACGACCTACCTCCCCGATGGTGGTACCAAGCGAGAGAGGGAATAGGTCCACGATAGACAAGGGAGCACCGGTAAGCCTTATGTCGCCCGATGTTCGTGCAAGCTATCGGGCCTAAGGTTGCAACCCCTAATTTTAATAGCACACAAGCATGCACACATATTCACGTAACACACAATTGATAATTATTCGTACAATTTATGATCACGCGCTTTGATAAACACATAGGTGGAGAACAACAAAAGAGGTTATCTCCGGTTAAGTACCTTTAACAATATTAATTCACTGGAAGTTCAAATAACTGAATAAAGTCGTATCATACCAAGTAGCCACAAAGGGTGATTAATTTCATAAATAGTTAGATCTTAGCTAATAATTCTGAAACAATACATTATTAAAGTTAATCCTAGTTCAAATGTAACAAATAAAGAATATTAACAGACATGTTATATATCTTAAGCTCAAATATTAAAATAACAAATCATATTATAATTTTATAATAATCATATAAACATATAAGATACTATTTTTAATAAAATCTCTTCACCTCAAAATGCCGAAATTGGAGAAGACTAGGACCCATTTTGAAACTTTTGGAACGTTAACTAAATTGAATCGATATAATTTAATAAAATTGGGCCAGAGAAAAATGTCTACCTGTTTGATTTTAGGGGGTCAAGTGATCCCTTTATTTAGGTTTTCAAGGCTGACGCAGGGGAAATACGTGTCCCGCCACGTGTCTCATATGCGTGGCATGTCCACGCATGTGTGACACGTGTCCTGAGACACTTGTCACTCTCCGAGAATGACACTAACGTTTTTTTTTTGTCTGTTTCGTGCGCAGATGTGCCAATTTTTGTATTTTCAGGTCAGGATACAATTTTGCCAAACTGCGCCATTAAATAGTACAAGTTAAAGGAAACCTAATGACGTATATCCGTTTTTCATGGCGGGATTCCGATTTTTTTATAATTGGCCCCCGAAGTGAAACCCCTTTTCCGGATAAAAAACCCCTAAAATCGGAAAAATAGCATAAATGGTCCGAAATGTTAAAGAAAATCACTCATACTCTTGTAAGCAGATGAAAAGTTTACTTGGTCATGATATGGAGCTTTACATCCCTGTAATGACCCTAAGTTTAATGTTAATTCATGCTATAAGAACACCTACTACTAGGTTACTATTAATCATAATACCAATTGATTTTTAAATAGTAAGACAATTAAGTATAGATTAAATGCAGACAAATAATCACAAAAACACATTTTTCAAAAATAACGAAAAAAATAAATATAAATAAATATTTGTAAATGCATAGTCGGACTCGGATATTACATGCCATATAATGCCGAGCCTTCCCGGCCTTCCCATTTGCAGATAAACGCCAGAGAAACGTGTGTATAGACGTTGTGAGGTCTCGGGAGGAACAGAGTTTGTCTTCTGACAGGGTTGCATATGATATACTCGACATTTTCTTTAAGGTTTGTGCAACACAGTAGGAAACCATTAGAAGAATGGACAATATATGTTGTCTGACCAATGAAGCTTAAAGTTTCAATCATGGCTCCCCAGTTCCCTTCCTTAAGGACCTTACCTTCATCAGATGCATAAACAAACATGTGGCTGTAAAAAGAAACCCAAAAAGAAAAGATTTTCGCTCGGAGAGGTATAGCTGCATTGCAGAGATCATAACAGGAAAAGTATTAGAATTTGAGCCAATATTCGAGTTTTAGGCGCTACTATGTGTGTACACACCTGTTGTTTTATGAGAAATTTCATAAAACGGTCTTTATAACATGCGATTATCTTTAGTATTGACATGCCCGATGTGCTACATTATACTAGTGGAAGCTAAGTGTTTTTGCTGACCAAAACTAGTGGATTTACAAGGTGAATTCGTGTTGTAAACCAAAATTAACAAGGCATTTCAAACTATTTGTGGAATAGTACAATCAGTTGGAGACATTAAACTAATTAAATATCACTATTAAGTGTCATTTAAGATGATATCAGAGCCCAATTTATATATTTAAGTCTTGTCACTATCAGTGTTGGAAACATAAATACTCTTGCCACTATAATCAATTCCCTTGAAACGTGTTAAAGATACAAGTCTCATTATTATAATCTCGTTTATCACGTGCATAGTTAAACTATACACGTAAGGAGGCATACATTAAACTAATTAAGTATCTAACAACTTTAAGTTTTTAAATCAAACCTTACCAATATCCTCCCCTTGTCTTACCTTAGATTTGAAGCTCGACAATCTTTTGAGGAACGTGAATCGACTGAATTCTACTCGGCCCTGTGGATCTCAAAAATTTTTAAGTGCACTCAAGCTTGTTCCTCTTATACCTATAGTTTCTCCCGAAGACTGTCACACTTCTTGCGGGCTGTTAGTAACGTTTATCCATAAGGGGGACCAAAAAGAAAAAAATAAATGATTTTTATTTTCCTGACTGGAAAAATATGCCATCAAATATACAATTGTGTTAGGTCCAATTATATGTATTCGATATTCAAATAATGAAATGTAAATGCAATTGCGAGTTTGGAGTAATTATTTTGGACATGATCGATATTTGTCCTAATAAGTTGTTATGAAACTTACCATACATGTCTCGTTGCAAGTATGATATTTTGGGTCTAAAGGGGAAAACAAACAAACAAACAAAAAGAGAAAAGAAATTTCTTAACAAGTTCACGTTATTTTTTTTTTCAAGAATTCAAATAAAGAAATTTAACATGACTAATTATGAAAAGTTTATATGGTTTGAGTAAAACGAAATGTCCTTAGCAAGATAGTTCTTTAGATTTTTTTCTTTTTTTTTGGGTAATGAGGAAATTGCATTAAACAAAATAAAAAAGTACAAAAGTGACTGAACGAACTAGAGGGAGACAACAAATGGGCCGAGATGATACAATCCCAACCATTACACAAAACGGACCAAACAGTAGCCCAACATCACAAAGCAAACCAAACCTGCAATACTGAAACAAACACACGGTGGGACGAAGTAAGAGGCCCAAAGAAAATCCAAAACAAACCCAACCACAGTAATCTTCGGAGTGCCAGTAAGGCCTAACAGCATAATAAATGTCCCATCTTCGATCCACCATAATCAAACCACATCCAATACATCCATGCCATTCTGCAAGAGTGGCTGTTGATAGAAAAACCAACGAGGCAAAGGTCAATGAAATGAGAAAATCAGGACTCATTAGTCCGGAAAGAGATTGGGCCCGGAATGACGTATCCATCAATGGCCGAAACCCCCTAGCTAGGAACATCCGAGTGTAAACATTTTCATAGCATATGTATCTTACCGTGCATAAAGTCCATACACCACTAATAAGTTAGACGTTTCTAAAATTAACCATTCAATTCATCATAGTTTCTCCAAGTATCCAATATAAGTTCTACATAAGGATTTATGTAGTCCTTCGATATTCAAGTACCATAGTAGAATTCCAAAGCTGGCCAAACCTTCCAGATCAATTCCAAGTCAATTATTGCAGAATGGAATAATCCAGTAGGTACAGTTATGCTTTCCGAAGATAGTAAATTAGATTTTACAGGGAGAATTCCACATATAGTTTCTATAGTTACCAAAAAGTTTTAGTTTGGTTTTTATTGTTTTGTTTTATTTAATTTAGTCTTTATTATTTTTTTAAAAATTTTAATTTTGTCCCTATTATTTAAAATTTCTCAATTTCGTCCTTACTGTTTTTCAAACAGTTTTAATTTGATCCCTATTATTTCTAAAAAGTTTTACTTTTATCCTTATTATTTTCTAAAAGTTTTAATTTCATCTCTATTATTTTTCTAAAGTTTCAAATTAGTCCCTATTATTCAAAGACTAAATTGAGATTTTTTGAGAAACAATAGGGACGAACTTGAAATTTTTTAAAAAATAATAGGGATTAAATTGATTAATTTTGAACAATAGAGACTGATTTGAGACTTTAGAAAAATAAAAGGGACAAAATTAAAACTTTTTAAAAATAATAGAGACGAAATTGAAAAGTTTTGAAGAAATAATAGGGACTAAATTAAAAAAATTTAAACAATAAGGACCAAATTAAGACATCTTCAAAACAATAGGGACTAAATGTGACATTTTCCCTTCTAGTTTTATATCTTATAGGGTACTAAAGCTATATGTTAAAACAACCCACTCTCAGTTTGTTTAAAGAAAATTCTTAAAAACGTCTGTCTGGAAGAAACAAATTTGAAAGAGTTGTGAACCCCACATGAGTGTGGGCCCACGTGCTAGATTGCCGTTTCGCCCAACGGATGTTTTGGAGATTGACTCCTTACTCAAATGGGTAAAATATTTGCTAACAAAGCCTCTAACTTGGAAGTTTAGAATCCATACTTGTATCTAATATTAATGAGTCGTGAATACTTAAATAAAAGTTTTCACCCAATAGTAATATACATATTGTTAAAAGTGCAAATTTTAAACAATACAAGTGAATTATGAGCTAATTTCGATACCACAAAAAAAATAATGTGCATTTATAACAAATAACATGAAGCTTTGCAATTTTCCCTCTTATTTTTTTCAACTTCAAGATAATGCATGGAGATGTTTGTCAACTTGATACTTGTGAGCTATCACAATCCAATTTTTTAGTAGAATTATAATTAACTATTGTGTCAAATTAAAGACTGGTGGTCCCAAGAAATCTAAATAATTGATAGTTGTTGACAAATATAATGGCCACAATCAGATAGCAAGAACTGAGAGCTGGTTACACAACCATTTTGACCTTCTACAAATTGTCAAGAACAATCAGATAGCAAGAACTGAGAGCTGGTTACACAACCATTTTGACCTTCTACAAATTGTCAAGAATATGTGGCTTAAACCAAATACCATTACCATTTTTTTTTTTTTTTAATCTATGAGAGTTTTAAAGTCTTATAATGTAACCAGCAAAACTCGAACTTATAATTTCTCGCATACAGCGAGTAACATTACAATTGGACCAAAGCCCTAATAGCCAAATATCAATACTTTGTTGTAAGATGTTGAAGAATGAAAAAGGTCCCACTATTAGATAGTTTACCTCTGCTAATACATAAACTTCAAGACTGTTTATGTCAGCTGATACATAAGCCAATGGAAGAAAGAGTCGTATTTTCAATATAATGGAGGCATGTGTTTCAAATTCAAAACATTACATTATTTTATTATTCGACCATTTCACTCAACTCTCGAGTGGAAAGATACTATTTCAACCATCAAAATTAAAGAACTCCTGTTTCCGGGGTCCATTTCCTCTTTCGGGTGGCCAGAGGGAGAATCATCTGTCTCTCTCGCTCAAAACTGGAAAGCTTTCTTCTTGTCATTTGATGCTAGTAGTTGAGCAGATATTAATATCAATAGCAGCCACCATTTGTATTACATTATATATTTTTTTCCCCACCCAGTAGATCAAGGCGGATACACATTGGAGCCGTTGGGGTTGCAATCCCCACTAACTTCGAAAATTTTTTCAAATATAACGATATGTTTAAACTATTTTTAGTCCGAAATATTACGTAATCCCCCACTACCAAATCTGAAACTCGACTTCGTCATCAACTATTAGGCATTCTTCCTTGTTTGCTCTAATAAAACTCATCTTCTTCAGAATCTTTGCCTCTTGAATATTTTCATTTCATCTTCGATTAACTTCTTCTTATCGAGTAAACTTCTTAAACATACAACGTGAAGATGCAACCATTTGGTTTGATCTGCAGATGGCTCTGTTCATCTCTTTATTTACTCCCTCTTCTGTTTTTCGCCTCGAATTTGACATCTGCTATAGTACCTAATCCAGGAAATGAAACAGACAGATTAGCCTTACTGGATTTCAAGAAATGGATAACTCAGGATCCTCTAAAAATTATGGATTCTTGGAATGGTTCTACTCATCATTGCAAGTGGAATGGTGTTACCTGTAGCAGTTCTAGAGGTCGAGTCGTGGCTTTGCGCTTGATGTCACAGGACTTGGCAGGCTCTTTACCACCCTCCATAGGCAATCTTACATACCTTACTGGTATCGACCTGAATAGCAATAGGTTCAATGGTGAGATACCTCAACAGATTGGTAACTTATTACATCTGCAGTATTACAATGTCAGTCACAATTTTTTCAGTGGAAATATACCAATCAATCTTACTCACTGCAAGGAACTCAACATCCTCGACATGGGATTTAACAAGCTCGTTGGACGGATTCCGGACCAGTTGAGCTCACTGTCAAAGTTGTCATATTTCCGGCTGAGAAACAACGACCTTACAGGAGACATTCCGGCTTGGATAGGGAATTTTTCGTTACTGAGGACTCTTTCTTTTGAGCAGAACGCTCTTCAAGGAAGCATACCACCAGAACTCGGCCATCTGACACGCTTGGAAATGTTCCATGTTTATGACAATGAATTAACCGGTACAATTCCTTCATCAGTCTATAATATATCCTCTATAGTTCACTTTTCTGTGGTTCAGAACAAGTTACACGGGCAACTCCCCCGAGATGCTGGACTTGCTCTCCCCAATCTCCGAATATATGCTGGCGGTGTAAACTATTTCACTGGGCCAATTCCCAGTTCCTTGTCCAACGCTTCCAGCCTTCGTGTGATAGATTTCGCTCAAAATAGTCTAACAGGTGCAGTGCCACAAGATCTTGGGCATTTGCAATATCTGTATAGGCTCAACTTTGATGATAACAAACTTGGAAACAGAGAAGCTGGAGATTTGAGCTTTGTCGCTTCCTTAGCCAACTGTACGAATCTGCACGTTTTGGGTCTGGCTGACAATTTGTTTGCCGGAGAATTTCCAGCTTCAATAGCCAACCTTTCAGCTAACCTGGAAATACTTACTCTTGGTTCCAATTCGATACATGGAATTCTTCCGGCTAGCATTGCGAATCTCATCAGTTTGACCCTCCTAGGACTTGAAGAAAACAACCTAAGCGGCATCATTCCTGATTCTATAGGTAAGCTTCAAAATCTAGTCGGTTTGTATTTGAATGGTAACAAGTTTTCCAGGATTCCATCCTCGTTTGGCAACTTGACATCATTAACGAATTTGTACATGGAGAGAAATCGGTTAGAAGGAAGCATACCTTCAGAGCTTGGAAATTGTACAAATTTGAAGGTGCTAAACCTGTCTGATAATAATCTTATTGGCACTATCCCGAAAGAGGTCATTGGACTCTCTTCTCTTTCGATTTCATTGAACCTGGCACGTAATTCTCTGAATGGATCATTACCAGATGAAGTAGGTCAGTTGGTGAGTCTGGAGGAGTTGGATGTTTCAGATAACAATTTAAAAGGCCAAATTCCAGGGACTCTCAGCAGTTGTCGTAGTCTACAGCGTCTTATTTTAGATGGCAATTTCTTTCAAGGAAAAATTCCCGAATCATTGAAAGAAGCAACAGCTCTAGACGTAATAGGCTTCTCGCGAAACAATTTGTCGGGGGAAATCCCAGAATTTCTTGGAAAGCTTGCATCACTCAGGAGACTCAATCTTTCATTCAATAACTTCCAGGGCGAAGTGCCAAATGAAGGGATTTTCTCGAATGCAAGTGCAGTTTCACTCGCAGGAAATAATAATTTGTGTGGAGGTGCTCCAGACTTGCACTTGCCTGGATGCTCCAGAAAACTGACACACTCATCAGGCAAACTTCTCAACTCACGGATAGTAATCCCGGTTTCTGTTTCAATATTATTTGTGGTATTGTTGCTGTGCTCTTTTGCTGCTTATTATAAGTTCCGTCAGTCAAGAGAAAGAGTGTCAGTTGGATTCGATTCAATTGGTTTTCAGTTGCGTGTTTCATATCAGGAAATTTTCAGATCAACCAACGGATTTTCCACGGATAACTTGATCGGATCAGGTAGCTTTGGTTCTGTATATAAAGGTGTTCTTCATGATCATGGTAAGACTGTGGCAGTTAAAGTACTGAACCTTCAAGATAAACGGTCATCCAAAAGCTTCATCGATGAATGCAGAGCTTTAAAGATCATTAGGCATCGTAATCTCCTCAAGATAGTGACTGCTTGTTCAAGCATTGATCATCAAGGCAATGACTTCAAATGTCTAGTTTTCGAGTTCATGACTAATGGTAACCTGGATCAGTGGCTCCATCCGGGAAGCAACGAGCAAGGCCGGAATCTGAACATTCTCCAAAGACTGAACATAGCCGTTGATGTCGCTTCTGCGCTGGATTATCTCCACAACCAGTGTCAAACTCCCGTAGCTCACTGTGATCTAAAGCCAAGCAACATTCTCCTAGACGAACATATGACTGCTCATGTTGGAGATTTCGGATTGGCAAAGATCCTCCTCGAAGAATCAGTTAGTTCCTCGCTGAGTCATTCCCTATCAGTTGAGCTAAAGGGTTCAATTGGTTACACTCCTCCAGGTAATTTTTTCATCGTTTTGAATATTTATACATCAAAATAAATGAAGTTATTCAAGTTATTTATTAGTCTTTACGCTTGTATTGCAGAATATGGTTGGGGCGCTCAGGTGTCGACGCTTGGAGATGTTTACAGTTACGGGATACTGGTGCTGGAGTTGTTTGCAGGTAGAAGACCAACTGATGACATTTTCGAAAATGGTGTAAATATTCGCGATTTGGTTGCCATGGCTTTGCCTGAACGTATCCTGGAAGTCATAGACCCATCATTGGGCTTAGTCGAAGAGGGAATCGTACTGGAGAATGATAGAAGGGGTGAAATATTGGAAGAAAGAGGTCTGATCAACCGTGATGATTGGCAAAGAAATTCTAATAGTAGAATGAAGGAATGGTTGGTATCTGTGATGGAAATTGCAGTTTCATGCACCAGTTCAACACCAAGCGATCGTATGCCAATTAGTACTGTTCTCAACAGATTGCATGCAACTAGACGCACCTTTCAAGCATAAGAACTGAAAAAAAAAAAAAAAAATAGATAGATTATAACTAAAATTTAGCATTTAATTTGTCAGTGTTTGTAAAGTTTTTGTACATGTCAGTGGGATAAATCCCAATGGACCAAAAAACAATGAAATGTATATTCATTTTACTACTCATTGTTTTTTTGTTTTTCTTTTTTTTTTCAAAAAAACAAAAAAAGTTTGGAATGGTCTCCTAAATTTGTAGATAAAATTTAAAGTTGCCCTCAATGTTGTATAAAATTTTTAATTTAGTCCCTAATGTTTAGGGTATCTAATTATGCACTCAAGTACACCTTCAGTCATCGAGGATTAATATTTGTAAAAGCAAAGTAGTCTTTCTACAAACTACCCGTTATTAATAATCGTGATTTTGACAGCCAAACCAAGTTACACATATTTTACAAGTAACGGGGATCCTTTTTTACACATATTTTTAACACAATAGAAACGAAATTAAAAAATCAACACACATTGGAAACTATTGTGATAATTTAACATTTTCCAATTATATTCTTATAAAACATCTTAGGGTTTCCTACTAGGAAAAATTATATAAATGGTTTCTATTATTTTTAAAAAAATTTAAATTCATCCTTATTATTTAAAATTAATCAAATTAGTCCCTATTATTTTTTAAAAAAATTTAAATTTATCTCTATTGTTTAAAATTAACTAATTTAGCTCTTATTATTTTTCAAAAAAATTTAATTTAGTCCTTATTATTTTTATATAAAATTTAAATTATTCTCCAATGTTTAAAAAGATTATAACTAAATTAAAATTTTTTTGGAAATAATAACAATTAAATTGACTAATTTTAAATAATAAAAATAAATTTAAAAAATAATAAAAATTAAATTATCTAATTTTGAACCATACGAAAATTGGTCCTATTTTCCCTTTCCTACTATAAACATTAAACAAAGGAACGGCGATGGCAATTATGATTTAATATACGTGGACACATAACAATTTTCTTTTACCCAATTTTAGCGGAAGGGGTTCATCGTACACATAGGAGATGTTTGATTAGCAAAATTTTACAAGATTTTCTGAAAACAATGTCAGAAAGGTGATATTCTTATGTTTGGCTGGCAAAAAAAAAATTTCTCAATTTTCATTTTTGTATGAGCTAGGGGTGAGAATCTAACTTTTTCGAGTTGTGAGAATATTTAAAAAAAAATAAAATGTCAAAAATATCCATATCCACTTTACATATACACTAGATACACACACAATATACACTACTCTAACATTAGATCTTCTCAAAACTCTATTCCTCCATATTAGTTTTCGTATTTAAAAAAACTACTGATTCTATCTCTATCACGTGTGGTTGACGGTTAAGAATGCAGCCTGTCGCATTAACAAATCATAAATTTTAAAACCACCATATAAAAACCTTCACTACTCACAAAAAAAATCAGTTGATTTTAAACTAAAACTCCATGTTCTTATTAGGCTTCGCAAACCTAATATCAATACTTTGTTGTAAGATCTTGAAGAATGGAAGATGTCCCAGTATAATACTGATGCTATAACATAAGATTAATGTATGATATGGGTAATCTCTCGAGTCTTGGTTTAACACCCGACCTGTTCTAAGTGCTCTTTCTGATGGCGTGTTCCTCTTAAGAGATCTCTCAAATCTCTGAGGCCCATCTTATATCCAAAAAAGATTCTTTATGGAATAGTATAAATAACACACTAACGGTCACATAATTCATTCTTTACTTAAAATAACTATTTATTAAATTCATATCATCATGTTTGTGCTCGGACCAATTTAACTAACTTAATTATCGGAGGATATCCCTTCAATTTAACTAACTTCATCATCAGAGGATGTCCCCTCATGTTCGGTCAGTTGCTTGGCTCGGACAACGGATTTTACACCTTATCAATTCCAATGTAAGAAAGACTATGTTCGTTCATGAGAAGTAGTGGACAAGGAGAGAACTCGGTATCGTGCAATTCCATCGATCTACTCAATTCTTTTCTCTTTCAGGTGGCCAGAGGCCAGAGGGAGAATCATTTTCTCCATCTCACTCAAGCCTGGAAATCTGTCTTCTTCTTCTTATTTGATGAAAGTAGTTGTATATCGTTACTATCAATACCAATCACCATTTAATATTCTCTTGGTTACGTACATTATGCTAATTAATGTCCAAGGTTTTCGCTTTCAAGAAAGAAAAAATCATTGATATATCTTTCTGTCTCGTGCAAGATCTTTATTATCCTTTGAACAAATTAAGCAAATTAAAATGCTTCACCGATAAATTGGATCGTTGTTAGTTGTTGGGTAATTTCACGATATTTATTTAGCTATCTGATTGTTGACTGCATCATCATCACTATAGTAGAACTCTTCTTCTTCTTGCAAGCAAAGAGACATCAGAATCTTTGCCTCTCATATATATTCACTCCAACAAATTCAGTTCATCTTCCACAAATTAATCTTTTCTTCTCAGCCTCTTATCCAGCATGAGAATGCTTCCATTTTGTATGATCTGCAGATGTATCTGTTCGTATCTTCTTCTGTTTTTGAGCTCGGGTTTGAAATCTGCTGCAGTGCCTAATCCAGGAAATGAGACAGACAGATTGGCCTTGCTGGATTTCAAGAAATGGATAACTCAAGATCCTCTAGAAATAATGAATTCTTGGAATGATTCTTCTCATCATTGCCGATGGGTAGGTGTTAGATGCAGCGCTACCAATGGAAGAGTTGTGACTTTGAACTTGATGTCACAGTTGCTCGTTGGCGCTTTACACCCCTCTATAGGCAATCTTACATTCCTTACTAGCATCGACCTGCATAACAATAGCTTCCGTGGTGAGATACCTCAACAAATTGGAAACTTATTACAGTTGCAATATGTGATTTTGAATCTGAATTTTTTCAGTGGAGATATACCCACCAATCTTACTCACTGCAAGGAACTCAGTATTCTTGACCTGGGATCTAATCAGATTGTTGGGCAGATTCCAGAACGGTTGAGCTCACTGTCAAGGTTGTCGCATTTCCGGCTGAGAAAAAACAACTTGACAGGAGGCATCCCAGCCTGGATTGGAAACTTTTCATTTCTGCAGACTCTTTACTTTGAGCAGAACTCTCTTCAAGGAAGCATACCTCCTGAACTTGGTTATCTGACACGCTTGGAAGTATTCTATGTTTATGACAACGAATTAACCGGTACAGTTCCTTTCTCAATATATAATATATCCCCTATACTTGAGTTTTCAGTCACCCTAAACAAGTTACACGGGCAACTTCCACCAGATGTAGGACTTACTCTCCCCAATCTCCGAATATATGCTGGTGGTGTAAACTATTTCACTGGGCCAATTCCCAGTTCCTTGTCTAACGCTTCCAGCCTTCGTGTGATAGATTTCGCTCAAAATAGTCTAACAGGTGCAGTGCCACAAGATCTTGGGCATTTGCAATATCTGTATAGGCTCAACTTTGATGATAACAAACTTGGAAACAGAGAAGCTGGAGATTTGAGCTTTGTCGCTTCCTTAGCCAACTGTACGAATCTGCGCGTTTTGGGTCTGGCTGACAATTTGTTTGCTGGAGAATTTCCAGCTTCAATAACCAACCTTTCAGCTAACCTCGAAATACTTACTCTTGGTTCCAATTCAATACATGGAAATCTTCCAGTTAGCATTGATAACCTCATCGGATTGACCCTCCTAGGACTTGAAGAAAACAACCTAAGCGGCATCATTCCTGATTCTATAGGTAAGCTTCAAAATCTAGGCGGTTTGTATTTGAATTGTAACAAGTTTTCCAGGATTCCAACCTCGTTTGGCAACTTCACATCATTAACGAATTTGTACATGGAGAGAAATCGGTTAGAAGGAAGCATACCTTCAGAGCTTGGAAATTGTACAAATTTGAAGGTGCTAAACCTATCCGATAATAATCTTGTTGGCAGTATACCGAAAGAGGTCATTGTACTCTCTTCTCTTTTGATTTCATTGAACCTGGCACGTAATTCTCTGAATGGATCATTACCAGATGAAGTAGGTCAGTTGGTGAATCTTGAGGAGTTGGATGTTTCGGAGAATAATTTAACAGGCCAAATTCCAGGGACTCTCAGCAGTTGTCGTAGTCTACAACGTCTTATTTTAGATGGCAATTTCTTTCAAGGAAAAATTCCTGAATCTTTGAAAGCAGTAACAGGTCTAGAAGAGATGGACTTGTCGCGGAACAATTTGTCAGGGGAAATCCCAGAATTTCTCGGAAAGCTTGCATCAATCAAGAAACTCAATCTTTCATTCAATAACTTCCAGGGAGAAGTGCCAAATGAAGGGATTTTCTCGAATGCAAGTTCAGTTTCACTCGCAGGAAATAATAATTTGTGTGGAGGTGCTCCAGATTTGCACTTGCCTGGATGCTCCAGAAAACAGGCACACTCATCAGGCAAACTTCTCAACTTGCGGATAGTAATCCCGGTTTCTGTTTCAATATTATTTGTGGTATTGTTGCTGTGCTCTTTTGCTGCTTATTATAAGTTCCGTCAGTCGAGAGAAAGAAATTCAGTTGCATTTGAGTCTATAGATTTTCAGTTACGCGTTTCATATCAGGAAATTTTCAGATCAACCAACGGATTTTCCATGGACAACTTGATCGGATCAGGTAGTTTTGGTTCTGTATACAGAGGAGTTCTTCATGATCATGGTACAACAGTGGCAGTTAAAGTACTGAACCTTCAAGAAAAAGGGTCATCCAAAAGCTTCATCAATGAATGCAGAGCTTTAAAAATCATTAGGCATCGTAATCTCCTAAAGATATTGAGTGCTTGTTCAAGCATTGATCATCAAGGAAATGACTTCAAATGTCTAGTTTTCGAGTTCATGACTAACGGAAACCTAGATCAGTGGCTTCATCCGGGAAACAACGAGCAAGGCCGGAATCTGGACATTCTCCGAAGACTGAACATAGCCATTGATGTCGCTTCTGCGCTGGATTATCTCCATAACCAGTGTCAAACTCCCATAGTTCACTGCGATCTAAAGCCAAGCAACATTCTCCTAGATGAAGATATGACAGCCCATGTTGGAGATTTCGGATTGGCAAAGATCCTCCTCGAAAAATCAGGTCGTTCCTCTCTGAGTCATTCCCTGTCAGTTGAGCTAAAGGGTTCAATTGGTTACATCCCTCCAGGTAATGTTCATCACTTGAACATTCAAGTCTCTATTTCTTGATGTCAAATTAAGTAGGAAGCTATTGAAGTTATTAGTTTTGTATACTTTTTTTATTGCAGAATATGGTTCAGGTGGTCAGGTGTCCACACTTGGAGATGTTTACAGCTACGGGATACTGGTGCTGGAGTTGTTTACAGGTAGAAGACCAACTGATGACATTTTCGACAATGTTTTAAACCTTCGCGATTTTGTTGCAATGGCTTTGCCTGAACATATCCTTGAAGTCATAGACCCATCATTGGGCTTAGTCGAAGAGGGAACCGTACTGGAGAATGATCGAAGGGGTGAAATATTGGAAGAAAAAGGTCTAACCAACCGTGATGATTGGCAAAGAAACTCTGATAGTAGAATGAAGGAATGCTTGGAGTCTGTGATGGAAATTGCAGTTTCATGCACCACTTCAACACCAAGCGATCGTATGCCAATTACTACTGCTGTCAACAGATTGAATGCAATTAAGCGCACCTTTCAAGCGCACCTTTCAAGCGTAACATACAAAAAATAGACAACAAAAGATTGATTATACTAAGATGTAGTTATTAATATATACGTCATTATCTCAATGTTGAGTTTTCATAAAGTAAATCCCAATGTACAGAAAAACATTAAATATGAGGGGAAAGTAAATTATTGCATTGTTGTGTACCTTGATAGAAGCTCATATATATACAATCATTGGCGTTGGTAAATATTAATTTAAGTGGACCTTATCAACCTATTTAGCTCATAACCATAAAGAGAATGGTCTTCTTAGTTAATTTAAGGGTAAATTTCACAAATGCTCCTTAATGTTTGTATTTTTTTTTTAATTTTATCTTCATTGTTCAAAAATAACATATTTAGTCTCTAAAAATTGTAAAAAGTTTCAATTTAGTTCCCAATATTTACTTTCTTTTCTAATTTAATCCATTTTGTTTCAAAAGTAGCGCGTTTAGTCCCCAAGTTTGCAAAAAGTTTTAGTTTAATACCTACCATGAGATTTCAATTGTGACCAATACATAAAACTTTGGGGGAAAAAAATTGGAAGAAAAGTGAAAACATTGAGGGCTATTTTTTTTATTTTTTTTTTGCAAACTTTGCGGACTAGGCCTCGTTTGTTTGCCATAAAATATTTTTCTGAAAAATATTTTCTTAATTTTTCGGTATTCGGTAATATTGAAAAATTAGTCAACCAGAAAATATTTCCCGATAAAAAAAAAATATTTAGTTAAAGAGAGTGAAAAATATTTTCTTCGTCCACCCCTTCGCCTACCCACCCCTCCACCCCACCCTTAACCCTACACCACCGTACTCCCGTCACATTTTTAATTAATTACTCTTAATTAACTATTCAACCAATTGAGTTTTAAATTAATAGTGATTAATTATTAATAATTTTCAACAAAATTAATAAATTAATAATTTTAATCAATTTTCACTATTACATTCAAATACCAAAAAATATTTTACAGTGTGACAACCAAATACCAAAAAATATTTTATTTTTAAGGAAAACATTATCTCCTATAAATATTTTTTACCAGTAGATTATTTTACGGCAAACAAATGAGGCCCTAGTGCATCACTTTGAAACAATAGAGATGAATTTAGAAAAACATGTAAACATCTAGGACTAAAAGTGTCACTTTTAAAGCAATAGAGATAAAATTAAAAAAAAAAAAAAAAAGTACGAATTTTGAGGATCATTTGTGAAATTTACCCTACCAAAACAAAAAACCTAGTTGTTTGCATAATTCGAGTTTTGAGAAAAATTTGAATTTCATATATTTTTCCAAATTTGTCATAAATCTCAATTCAATTTGTGTTATTTGAAATCAAGATCAATCTGTAAATGTATTTTGACATCTATAAATTTTAAATATTTCTTAAGTTCTTTTTAATAATAATGTGAAGAATTAAAATTAAAAATATATATATTTCTCAAATTCAAATCCACCAAATATTATATTGACTTTGCTAAACAAGACAATGTCAGAATACCACCAAATTTTATAAATCATTTATCACCTCCTATTCAAAAGTATAGTTGACATATTAAAATAACAAACTTATTTATTTATTTTTTTTATTTCTCTCTATTCTTTTTACATGCTAACTAAATATCCATACAAAAGATAATAAATCAGTAATAAAAATAAAATAATATATAGCAACGCAATTTTTTATTCTTTTTGATACAGTAAAAACCAAAACTGTAATTTAAATTTATATAATCTAATTATAACCGATCATCCACCTAACTTTTGAGTGCAACGTTTTTTTTTCTATGTCAAGATTTTTCCCGGAAAAAGAGTGAATAGAGGGAAACGGACAAGTAACATTAATGTAACACTTTTTTTTTAACTAATTTTATTGCATTGATATGCTCAGTCACAGTTGGTTGAGATTCTAACGTTGGATTCAACTCCTAGTAATACGCACCACCCGGTTCATATTACGTGCTTCTCTTGGCCCCATCCCATATTGTCTCCCTATAAAACTCTTCCTTTGTCCACTCATTCACAGCCACTAGTCTCTCTCTCTCTCTCTCTCTCTCTCTCTCTCTCTCTCTTTGATCATACACAAAAGTACCCATCACATAAACATTGTACTACAGTAACTCAGTTTCTGGAATCATCATTTTTCTTGGTAACTAAAAAGGGATTTCTCGGTTCGGGCAGAAATGATGAAAACCTTAACAGGGTCAGCTTTGAAGGTGTCGTCTGTGGTTAAGTATAATGAGAAATACAGGAGCTGTTTTTGGTGTCCAAGAGATGCTGCTGTGTGGAGCAGCAGACCAGAAATTCATTTTCTGGGACGTGCTAAGAAGAATGTTAACGTTAGCTTCTCTCAGCTTTCAGTGTCTTCACAACGTGAATTGATTCATCCAATACTTTCAGCTTCTGCTTTATCATCATCAGACACTCAGGTCTTCGTTTCCCTCTCTCAGTTTATATGTGTTTGTTGTGATTCCGTTTTCTTTTTTGGTAAAATAGAAATCGAAGTCGTAGTCTACATCTATATGTGTGTTGTGATTCCATTTTTTCTTTTGATACAATGGAAGCTGAAGTCGTGATTCATGCTCACATTTAACTAATCTTGTCTTGTGTTGATAGATTTTTGAGGGTGTTTAACTAAAGAAAGGCAAAACAAGATCTTGTTCTAGTTAAGGGTGTTTAACTAACGGAAGCTTAGTTGTCGCAAGCCACAGATTTGAGTCGTGAAAACTGCAAGACTCCCTAAAATGGGGCCGACCCTTAAAAAGATCCCCCCTATAACCGGACAATCATGCACCAACATGCCTTTTAAGGGGGATTAACTTTATTCTGTGGCATATCCTGTCGCTCATCAAACTTGATTTTACTATGACTATCAACATGGATTTAAACATTTTTGAGCCGGTTTATTAGCTTCAAGGTGTTAGTAGGCCAGTAATTGGGTCGGGTCATTACTGGTGGTGAAAGTGTGATTAGTAAAATATGAGGAACTAATAGAAGTATTATGTTCGTATATGGGGGAGATTAATGCTTACTATACTTTAATGAGTTGTAGAAAAAATTGATATGTTGGTAGCAATTAATTGGCTGCTCTTGTTTTTCATGTCATTCATGTGAGCTTCTTTTTCTCTTTCATCATATGTTGTTTGAGAAAAAGTTATCATATCCGATTAATTGAAAACGAGGTCCATGTAATAAAAAAGCTGCCACTATGAAAAATGAATCCGGGTCCATAATCATGGGTTCTAATGGACGAGATCTTGTAACACTTAACCAATGAGGCTCTATCGTTTAGTATTACACAGAAAAAATCGGTTATAGACACCAATACAATTAGATCCGCTATTCATAGACAAACTCGGGGTTATTATCTTGTTATAACAAGTTTTAATTGATGCAGACACACATTCAAGATGAAGAAATGCAAATTCCTGATGAAAGTAAGTCTCTCTAGTTGCAGTGCTATTTTCCATTTCTGCAGCATAACTTTCTGGTGTTCTAAAATACAATCGTTTATGCAGATCAATCGAAAACAGTTCATGTCAAGTTCCAGTTACAGAAAGAGTGCATGTTCGGGCAGCATTTTTTCATTGTAGGCGACGATCCTATTTTTGGGTTATGGGATCCATCACAGGCAATTCCAATGAACTGGTCAGATGGACATGTGTGGACTGTTGAGCTGGTAAGTACGTGCTGATTTTCTAGCAATGATATGCTAATGTATTTACTCAGGACTCGATTTGGATAACTTATCGAATTCCATGATTATTGAAAAGGATATACCGATTGGAACATTGATCAAGTACAAGTTCGTGTTGAAAAGAGGAGAATATACTGTATTGTGGCAGCCAGGCGAGGATCGAGTCCTTCAAACATGGGAAACGAGTAAAACAATTATGGTTATTGAAGACTGGGACAACTCTGAAATCCAGAAAATAATAGAAGAGGAATCAAGTACTGAACCTTCTAAGGAATATGCAGTTGATTCAGAATTGCTGATGGTTGCTGACAACTTGACTCTGTCTAGTGGAAACCTTGAAGATGAAGTTAACAAGGAGCTGAGCAACGCGAGTAGTTACTCAATCTCCGTTGAGAAATCATCATTTGAGAATCTTATGCCAACAATTGCAGCAATCACTACTGAGCAGAAGGGAGAACTAGAGGTTCCAGGTGCGAGGACTGACACTTGCATGAAGAAGAAGAGCGAAGTTGCAGGAGTTGACACATCAGATAGCAATAGACGAGCAATCAATGGAGAAAATTTGTTAGTGCCAGACAATAAGACGAACTTAGTTTGTGAGGAAGAGTTTCCTGTTTTGGTACCTGGTCTGACAGCAATGCCAGCATTTGAAGGACCCTCTGTCCATGCTGTTGAGGAAAATGCAGTAGCTGATATGTCACTTGGATCTGACAAAGCCGAGGAATTAAGTGTGTCAGAGGTAACAGCCTAACTATTTCCGCGATTTCTCTTTACCTTTCTTCAGCTTTCTCCCAAGAGAAATGTTTCTCGTCCCTACATCCGTTAAGGGAGGCTCATGAAGGACAGGATACTGCTAATGCTAGGCATTCTAGAGCTTTTCTTTCTAATTCTCTTCGTATAAATAAAACAGTTCCAGAATGTAGCAGGGCAAGAGCTTGATGTCTGAGCTTGTACTAAGTCCACTTTGTTACCTGTGATCATAATAGCACAGCAACTAAAAATCTGTTCAGTTCATAATCTAAGAAATATAATGAGAGATTGGGAATACAACATGTGAACTCAAGTATCTTGGTTATATTCCATTTTACATGTATCACAAGGCAGTGAACTTCTTACTTTGGCTGAAATTCGAACTCACTACTATCAACAAGGATACATCATAAACTCGAAGACCACATAATAAGATCCACAACAATTAATCATCACGAGTCACATGTGAAGAGGGTGTCGGAGTTTATGATTTCCTTGTACAATGATTGTGTATTCTAACACATCCCCTATCGAATCTCATTTCTGAGACATTGTCAAACTTGTCTTCCACGCGCTACTCATGTATTAATTCCATATTTTCCAAAGAGCAACAATTAAGTGCCGATTGAGCTCGAAATTTTTTTATTTTCAGCATCTGTCTCCTGTTCCATTACTATGTATGTATTGATGTTTCAGTTGCTGTTTACTGTTGTTTAATACCTCTCACATGCTGCAAACCTTCAAAATCCAGTTAAATTTGAAGGATGAAGCTGCCATTGATCAAACATCAGATCCTCAAGAAGTCTCTGAAATGGTGTTTAATGGCAAACAAGAACTTGATGAAGATGAACATATAGACGAGCCGCAATTAGTTGAAGGAAAAGAGCAGCATTTCAATCAGTCAACAGAGAACAATGTGTTGGAAGATGACATGCAATGGGGTCGAAGAACTCTCCAAAAGTTCCTCATGAGTTTCGGTCTTTTGTAAAATTACTGAATAGTGGGAAATACTCCTATTCGGAACACGGCCTCCGGCCATCTCTCGTAAACATGTGAGCCCCATGCCCCAGGGGCTGAATCTGGATAGGAGAAATATTTATATACTATTAGAAGAATTTAGTTGAAGCCTGCAAAGAGATAGAAGTGTGTTATATGTATACATAGACTTAATCCCTCCTGCTACTATTGTACTATAATACTGAATGTTGTCCTAGACTTTCATTTTCCTTATTTTCTTAGCTTTATTGATGTATTGATTGATCTTGCGTGTAGGAAACTAGTAGAGGAGATGTCTCTTAATAAGAATGAGTAAATATCATTAGATTCAAATAGCTTACCCTACCTAGTGGCGTAAACTTTGATTTGATTTGGTTATTATGTATTATTTAACCGTTTTTAATAATTGCTAGTCTTATACCTTGAATAAGGTCAAGGTATGGAATAACATAATGATGTTATGAGCAAAAAACCTTATGTGAATTAATAATCGTTAAATTTTTCTCTTTTCGAGAAAATTGTACTGTTGAATGAGGAGCTCAAGGAGGAAACATCATAGGTCATTTATTGACAACCAAGATCTACGAGCCAGAGGTGAATGACACTCAACAAGAAAGGTCTAGGCACGATTTCGAAGTGACGACTTCAAAAATATATCACTAATATATAGATCTTTGAATGGCGTACGATGTACGTTGTGCCAAGATTTCTTTATAAGAGACTATATGCTTTAAAGACCTCTTGCCCAAATTAAATCTGGTGCGCCATAACCTACAAGGTTAACACACTAGAAGTCAACCAGAACCACCTTTGAAACTGTCAAATAGCATCAGATCCACAAAATCCGTGTGCTCGGGAGTCCCGAAGATTAAATAAACCAAAATTTTACCAAAATTTTAGAAAGACGCCAACTAGAAAACTAGCATTGGAGACCATCTTTCCAGTTGGCTGGTTTGTTGTTTTGATGATCCTTACCTTATCGACCGCAACTTTTGCATTTATGGTCGCCTTCATTGCTGGTTATAGCATTTGGATCCCCAATATGTCAACTGATAGCTCCTGCTAACACAACAAATCTGATGCTTCCTCAAGAATCCAAGCTGACAGACGGTAGTATCTCAGAGCGTATCCCGTGCGTCAGCAGGGGAAACCTATTCATTACCACGAGAAAAAACGTGGAATGAAATAATATTTATCTCCAAAGCGACATGATTCGCCAACATGTAATTGCTGAATGAATTTAGAAACAGAACTATACAAGAGCTGCCTTTGTCATCTACACGACGCTAAAAGCACAACAACATAAGATTGCCTAAGAAAAATTGAGAGCGAACTAAATCTAGCACTTGAGTCTATAGATATAAGACAAATTTTATGGGCATCTGCAAAAAAATTTAGCCCATCTTTGCAAAGAGAAGCTATATGTAAGAAAGGTTATCATCCAACAGAAGAATCCTAACTACAAACCACCGCTCTAGAAGCTCCCATTCTCTAAACGCGGGTTATGTTATCCAAACTGCCATTTCAAGCAATAGTGTGCCCATTTTCCATGTATTGTGAGGACGACAATCGTTGTGAATCATGCGGCAGTTCTTCCCTCAGCCGTTTGTCTTGATTAAATTGTCCTATCCTAAGACATGCAGGGACTAGAGTTAGAATCAGATATAAAAACTCACTTGAAAAGATTTCAGGTAAAAAACCACATGAAAAGCTCAAAGCAATCACTTTTTGCCCTAACAAGGAAACCCGAAGAGAGGCATACTAAAAATTTAAACTCAACGAGATTTAAGTTATATATACCCATGAAAAAATATATATTCTACTTCTCCATGCTCTCTCTCTCTCTGTCACTTTTATCTCTCTCCCAATTAGCGGACTTGGCAATCATATGATTTTTTCTGTTCTTTGGTAAGAAGCAATTATATATAATTCAGCTATGAAACATAATAAGAGTAACAATTTACCTGGGAGAATTGGCACGTTTTTCCACTTTTTGGTACATCTCATTTGAAGAAGTACCTCCTGTTGCAACTTCAGTAACCTGTAAAGCATTTCAGTTTTCCAAAGGGATTAAAATGTCATTCATTGGAAAAGGGGAGGGCACAGAAAGAGAGGGGTCATGCTCATGTATTTTGGAGAAGCGGGAAGACGAGACAATTATCACATATAAAAGCCTAAAGTAATCCCTCAACATTTTAAGATGGAAAGAGACAGACTGACCGGACAAGCTTTCCAGCAAACTGAACCACAAATTACTAGTCACAATCATAGACGGAGACTGCAATGAGAAACTCATAAAAAGTCATTGCCGGTCTACTATAAAAAAGAATAACCAATGAAGAATTTTACGAAATTTCAACATCCCCAAAAGAGACATATTGTGTATGTCTAAAAATCTTGCAGAAGATTCAACCCAATTACACCGCCTCTATTTTTTTTTAAGTATAGGGAGGGGACAGGTGGATGTAAAAGGACAGATTTACATCATGGGGGTCAAACACACAGGAATACTCGGATAATGGGTAGAAACCAAGGACTGACCACCAAGTCTTACCTTCAAAAGAGGAAGTATGAAGCATAGCCAACAGAGTGGCAGTGAACATGAAGCCAGCTCACTCCAACTTCCCTTGTTTTTGCTTATCAAATATAGGAAGTGCAATATCCAAGAAACGGGTGGTCTATCTCCAGATAACCACAATCCTACATCTTGAACTTACATCATATACCCCTTATCCAAGCATCGCCTATGTATTGAAAGAGAAAGAAAAATGCATATCAATTATGCACAGAATCAACAACCATGCCCACCTCAGAGGTATTTCCTTTGGGCAATCCATTTTCTGCAGGGTCTTCATCTGATCCAGGATTAGCTATATCCCATATAAATCCATTTTCATTTTCGATAGGAAGCTTTTCAACATCTCTATCCACAGCTCTGGAGCGAGGTGCTACATATGACATATATTTATCTGCAGTAACAGACGAAAAAGTATTTATCGACCTCTAAGCCAACAAAAGAGAAAACATGCTTCAATTCTTTCCAGTAATGAGTAGAACATTGGACTCGGAGATGAAATTAATCTGAAATTAATAGAAAATTTATACAACATTGAATTGGAATGAGAATGGAAGAGAGCAGTGAAACTTGGATTTGAATGGACAAGACACTAGAGTAATGTAAGCCTTCTAACTGCAAACACATAATGCTTTCTTCCAGAATTTGGGCATATTTCTATGTTTCTTCTCAACCAAGATTAACCACATTGTCCTTCACCCTCTTGAAACGTACCAAACATGCCCAAGTCTACTAGTACCTTTACTACACTAAATGACAGGTCCCGATCTAATATAGGATGCAGAATTTCATACTCTTACAGACATTATGTAAGCCTAGAGAATATGAACATGAAGTGCCTTGAAGGTAAACAAGTTTGGAGATCGTATGCAACACCTGATGATCGAAAAGAGAGATTCCTAAAAGCAATTTAACAGAGTCATATTATGCCTTCAGCCAAAGAAGCCCTAACATTAGCTACTTATATATGAAACATATTGCAGTTCGTCATAGATATATATTTAGGTAGTCAGAATTGCTACCAGCCCCACAGTGCAGAGGATTATGACAAGAGATCCACCATAGACAGGTTACAAAATATTTCAGTTCTTCCAACTATAAATAAGTGAACATTCCCCACTTTGGGGTTGCTACGAAGTATTGCAACTGAGGTTTAGTAGCTACACATACTAAAGAAAGGACTACCATAGGCACCAACAGTTGACAATAATTCCACTAAAACAATTTTTACCAGAGCAAAAGAAATACACTATGACAGAGATAGTCTAAACAGACTAGGGAAAAATGCATGAAACTTTAAGGATTTGATATATCACAGAGATGTATATAACTATGCAAGCATATTGAGTGCTAATAATTACTGAACCTAATACAGAAGACATGGAAGAGATGTTCTTACCGGCCAGACTACGAAGGGCATTCTCAGCAGCCTGTTGTTGAGCATCCTTCCTTGTCTTACCCGTTCCAACACCAATCTTTTCACCAGTAAAAAAGACCTACAACAGTGATCCAGCCAGATGAGGTTTAGAATCCAAATAACATGGACTTCCTCCAAAGACTACCCATACAGAGTTTCATATGAACAAGAAACAAAAGTAAATCTAGAGTAAATATATATGGTCACAAACCAAAAGATTAGATTTTACAGGGCCCCAACTACAAGGGGGCTACATTTGTAGTGATGACCAAATTATCCCCGTTAGGCTAGATATTGAAGTGCCAAGAAATAAAAGAATCTCAAACACAAGAATATTATATACACTGGAGATTTAATGTAAAAGAAATATAACACCCAAGGAGACAGATTAATAAAAAAAAGCCACCCTCCCAAACAGAAGGTTGTAGTCCAAATCCCCAACCCCCTACCCCTCCTATCACCAGCGAAAGAAAACGCAAACCAAATACAAGCAAGGTCCAAATACTAGAAGTCTAACTCAAAAAGAAAAATCAGAAAGGCATATTGCATTTCACACATATGACTATCATACTAACCTCGACTGAGAATTGTAAATCTGCACTGGTGCCAACAACAGGCTTGAACTCAACCTGGAGCAAGATACACAATATTGTGACAATCACATGGAAATGAAGGATAATATATGTACTACTCACAGAGTAGAAGTGCAAAAGAAGATTAATAGACAGACCAAATCTGGCATACCTTTGAGTGACATCTCCTTCCAATCTCTTGCAGAACATTAATGCACAAAGATGGCAAAATTGGTGCTTTCCCACCTTCAGGTTGATCTTTACTGCTATTAGATGATGACTGAGGTGGAGATGGACCAACCTCTGGCAAAGATAAATCAATTGCAATTTTAGACCAAAAAAAGTATTGGCACGAAGGGAAGTCAGTTGGAAGACAATAACTCCTTGAAAAGATAGACTGCTTTCGAGGATTTCTTTTTTGGTCGAGTTTTAAGGATGAAGTAATGTAATTCACAGTCCACATTACATAGTAAGTGCTCAAAAGAATAAGATACAAGCAAAAGCACAGCAACAGATGAGAAATTCAAATACCTGCCAACTGATTTGCAGGTGGAAGACTTGCCTTTTGCCCTTCAATATTTGCCTGCAAATAGGTTGGATTACTCATATAAGCGTATTTGGAAATAACAGGTTGCTAATATTGACATAAACCTGAAAACAAATGATGTAGAACCAACCTCGTCGTTCCTCACTTGCAGAAGATGTGGTCGCAGTCCTGTGGACATAGAATACAGTGGGCTGTGACTCCCGGAATTCTGAGAACCTTGCTGTTTATCTGGTCTTGACGCATCAGATTCTTGAACTGTCCCTGAGGAGAAGCCATCATCATTATTGTCTTCATCCACCAACCAGCCTCCCTGTGATTTTATTGGCAGTGCTGGTAGCTGGCCAGGTACTCTTGGTAAAATGGGGGGTTCGGCCAAACCTCGATAATTCACATCTTGGCCACGGTTCATCATGAAGGATCGTCTCTTCATATCAGGATCAGCTTCTGAAAAATTCATATCTCGCCTAAATGGAGCTCCAAGTAAACTAGGTTCTGGAATTCAGTTGGACGTAAAGAAAATCAATCACATACTCATCTAGACTATATATCATTCTTTTCAAACTAACAAGAAACAATGCCAGGAAAGATCCATACTATCCGAAGGAGGTACTGTTCTTAAAGACGCCACACCAAAAACATTTGGAAGAGAAGCAATAGATGGCTGAGTGCTTCCTGCTTTCAGCTCAATACCATCCTTCATGGAGTGACAAGTACAACTAAAAATATTCTTCTCTTCCAGGTTACAAAAGCATATGACAACATGAAGAAAGAATGAGTAACAGAATACATTAGAAATTGATGTAGTGCTTAAGCAGATAAGAATTTACACATGCAAGAGTAAAACTAGAGTAAAATAAATATAGTCTTCCACATTGTGATATACCAATCTGGAGAAAAGTGAGAGCAGAACCCATTACCACAATGATCCAGAGCAAAAGCATATAAGAATTCATGTTCGTAAAAATAAACATAACGTACATTAATTGAAGTCCCGTACATAGTAAACATAAAAGGATCAACTGCTACTTCACTTTTTCTAGAGTGAATGAAAAATATATACAGCACTTGTAATAACAATACCCACCAATTGGTCCAGCCTTTGTGCAACTTCAGGGCCATACATCCCCTCGGCCGTTGGAGGATGCAAATTCCCATTTGGTGCAAGATCCTAAACATGACAGCAGAAACATAATTATCTACTTCAATCAGCAATAGCAAGTAAATAAGTATCTTTTTACCTCTGAAATCAAGTAGTTGCTCACATCCGGTGCAGAAGGCACATTTACCACCTCATCTTCATAGAAGACTTCAGATATTTTTCTGAGAAGGTTCTCATCGAAATCTCTGCGTAATGCAGCATTTAAACGTGTGTAAAGATGCTATAGAACACACACATCATCTTAAAGACATTAAATATAACAGCAATTTCATCAGTCAACTCATGATGACTATTGAATTCACCTGAAAAAACCACCTCTAACGTTGCACGCAACATTTCTTGCCACGCACAGAACTGGAACAGCACTTGCAGTCTGTTCAAGGGAATATATCATTAGCCTTGCTTTAACAAGAAAACTCTATGCTATAAGGTGCTATACAGAAGCAAAAAAAGTGTACCTCTGCTTGAGGAGCATAATATGGAGTAAATGCAGGTACCACATGAACACGAGGTTGATCCTTATCTTCCCACACCTTTAAGCGATCATCAATTACCATTGCCATTGTGGGATGGCAGTTTCCATCTTGAAAAACATTAAGTAAAGATTTCCTGGCCCCTTCCAAGTATAGAAATTAAACAGCCATGAGTAAGATATGTCAGTCACTCTGAAACAACTTAGGAAGTGAAAAGCAAAACAACATTTTGTAGAAGTATCTTCCATTAAATTCCATGAACCTTAAATTTTCTACAAATGTTACTAAATACTCCCTCCTCCTCAAATTGCATCTCAAGGTTTTAACAGAGTTTAACAAGAAAGTTTGAGTTACAGTATAATATATTGTTCATGCAATTTAAAAAATGGTGAAAGTACATTTTGAAATTTATAGAATTTAAAAGTTGAAAAGTTCATGGAAGAAGATTTCAATGTATTATATAATTAGGATTATAGAGTGAAGTTTCCTTTTCAGGAAACAGGACATTATTTTGGGACAAACCAAAAAGGGAAGTAAGACATTTACCAGGGAAGTGTGAATAATTAGGTTATGTGCCGCCACAATACATTGCTTACCTGATTTAACACACACCACACGCTCCAGCAGTTGCTTAGAACTAATTAGATGTGCCTCTGGGTCAAGCAGCCTCCACATTTCCAATGCATAATCTCTTTCAGCCATGGTACAAACATAAACTTGAAACCTTCTGCGACCTTTTGCCGTCAAATAACTTCTCAAATCTTCCCAAGCAGGTCGTAATCTGACAAGCACACTAGTGTCACGGATCTGCAAATGCAACCAGCTTCCTCAGAATACTTGCAACCATGATTCAAGGAAGGAGCACATACACAAACGGCAATGTGTAAAAGATTGACAGCAATATCACAATCATTGTAGCATCACATAGCGTCTTAGTCAAAGGTACCCAATACCACAACAGGAGTAAAACTGATTTTAAGATAACATCATTTCAGTATCATATTAAATATGGTATATTTAACTCATTAATGCCCAGGAAGTTTATCTGGCAGCTGGTTTAATTACTTAAAACTATTAGAGTAACCCATACAGATACTTATACACGTGGTCCCCCTTTGTTTTTTGATATTCATTAATGTTCTAAACTAGCTTGAAGAATTTTCCATAAGATGCTCGAGCTTGAGTCAATCATCTTACAAACGAAAATCCATCTGCAATACCAATTATAGTTATTCCAATAACTCATACGTCTACATGAGACTTGAGCACCCATGTATAGTTTTGGTTCTTCCAAGAGGATAGAAATAGAACCCACCATACCACAGTTGTTGCAGTGCCCTTGCGACCACCAAGTTATTCAAATGCTTTAAAGTGAAAAAATTGGGTTTCTTGTATAATCATCTATCGAATAAAGTGAAAAAATTTGAGTTTAAGGCATTAAGTAAAGGTTGACAAATTAATTGATCTACAAACATATTAAATGCAGATCATACATTCCTAAACTGCTCCAAATAAATAAATTCAAATCAGCACTCATATCATTGAAATTAAAGCCAATAGTGAAGCTTGATATGCAGTCTTAAGTTGAATGAATTTCGCATACTTTCTCGACTTGCATTCTGTTACCATCAAAACTATTTATTTTTCTCTGTGAGGATTGTCTAGAACCATCCCCAAATAAGAAAATCCTTGTACTGACCTGTATTTACCATTTTTACTTCGTATATATACAGATTCTTACTATTCTTACTTGTCAAATCAAGCATTTCCAGTGATTTATTCCCAAACATAATTTGCTTATTGGTAGTCCCAAAAATTCAACAAAACCTTAAAATTGCCAAATCCGTAAGCCAAACAAAATGCATGAAACAACACGTATATTCAGAAATGATAACGGTTGATAACTCAAGTTCTGGTATTTAAAGAGAGCCATCTATAACATCTTCTAACCTCTGGATTAATGCGAGTAAGGACAATATTTTTTTCTGGCAAACGAATGACTGGCCGCACTACTCGTTCATGCCCATCAGATAATGGAGTAGCCTCTTCTTGTTGAACCTTATATACCCTACCACCATCTACAACAGAATCACTCTCCGTATATTGCTTCAACAATGCACGATCCTCCATGTAACGCTTCATCTCAGCTGACATCCCTGAAATCCGAACAGGATCTGTTTCACGCTGAATCCAACCCCGTAAAGCCTCGATTCTATCCTCAAACGACTTCATTGTGTTAGCAACTATGAGAGTCTCATCAAGATCAAACACTATTGCAAGACACCGTAAATTCAACATCCCTAAAGATGCCTCATACAAACCACATGGAACCGAGTAGCACCAAAAGCACGGAAATTTCTTTTGCTTACTCGGCATCGCCACTAAATGCACCTCTTCATTCCCAAGCAATACAACTGCCGTCTATAAAATAGAAAGCACAAAATTGATTAATAATAATGATGAATATAGGGAAGAAAATCTCAATGGGCATAAACATATGAACGCACATAGGGAACTTTTATACACGTACAAATACAAATGCACATTAGAGCGTTGCATGTGTACTGAGAAAAATAAGGTCATGATCACTCTGAGTAAATTAGTTATATAATCCTTGAAAGTGCAATATAGTCTTGGTTTGTTTGATCTCAAAGCTTGGAAGTGGAATTCGCAGAAAATCAATTCAAGTTTCAATGAAATTTTCCCCAATTCGATTCCAATTTCAAAACTTCAATTCTAATCAAAACAAACCTAATTAAATACCAACACACAAGGCCTATATAGAAATCCATCAAATCACCCAAACGAAAAGACAATGAGATCCGCAACTGATATAAAACCAAAATCCTTAAAATATTCATATACAATCATGTATATCTACACAGCAAATGAAATGCAATCACTTTGAATCGCCAAAGCATAAAAACTTAGTTTTTATAAACGTGTGAGTACACAAAATTCTGTGTGTGTGCCTATTAAAAATGCCCACATAACTTCTAAGCATCAAAACACATAAACTCAGATCTTCAGAATCATGCAAATATACAAGTGTGAGTGTGTGTATGTATGGTCTGTATAGGTTATTCATTTACAACAATGTACATTGCACACAAAATATAATGCCATTACTTTGAATCATCAAAGCATATAAACCTATCTCTTTATAAACGCAAACATACACTTGTCTGTGTGTAAATACGTAAATATACATATGCATATATGTATGTATGTATGTATGTATATATATATATGTATGTATGTATGTATGTATATACACATATAAAGGGGGTCAGCTGGTGCACAAAAAACCTCCTGCTGTGTGCAGGGTATGCGAAAGTGTCAGGACCACATTGGGTCTTTCTATATATATAAACCAGAACAACCCAAAACCAAGCTTTATCCCACTAGGTGGGATCGGCTACCACTAGGTGGGATCGGCTATATAGATTTGACCCCACAAAATCCTGTTCAGGATCATCTCTTCTTTATTAGCTCTACACTCATGAAATCTCGTCTGAGATAACGAAGATCAAATACTATCTACTACTTTCTACAATGTCAATTACTTAAAAACCAAGAGTTATTAAAGCCTGAATCCACATACTTATATATAATTACACGAGTAAATACACGTATTCATAAAATTGCAATAGATATATGGATGTAATGTATGTATGACTACAGTGATCGACCTTCAGTTCGTAGAAGCAAGATGCGTGAAGATGGATCAATTGAGATTGATCCGAGGCAGGCAGGGCAGTGGTGGTGATGGCGGAATTTGGCGGTTCAAGCTTGCAGACAACAGAGGAAGATATAGTCTGCAAAACAGAGAGGGGATGGCATCGTTCGCTGCACAGCGAGATGCGTTGAATGCGTATCTCGTTGTTTGGGAACTGGAAATTCCCATCCTTCACTGGAACAGTATCCACCTCTCCCAAACACACCTCTCCATGGTACACAACCGATTTAAACCCTAAGCGACTCATGAAAATTTAATTTATTAAATCACACACACACACACACAATCAAAAGTGTGATCTCGGCGTAATTGCGGGTGAATTTTGTAAATATTGTGAAAATTGAGGGGGTTCTGAGAAATAAATGCAGAAGAAATTTGATTATTTCACTGCATGCTCACTGTTTCTCTCACTAAGCTTTATCTCTCTCTAAAAAGCTCTCTCTGTCCCTCCTACAGAAAACGGTTTCAAATGAGAGACTGTGGGGTATTTATAGTAGTGAAGAGGAGTGATCGGTTTATATAAGGGGTTGTTTTTCAGTGGAATTACGGAAATACCTAAAGGTGAGGTGGGTCATGCGATATGCGAGGTCCGGGAGGAGTGATATCGTACGCAAAAGACCATGAGTAAAACGATAGTCCCTTCAGACCAAAATGAAAGAAAAATAATAGCCCCTATATTATTTGATTGGACAATCAATTTAATCCGTATTGATATAGAAGAAGGTCTCCTTTTGAACGAAATGAAATATATTATCGATAAATAAAAGTACTTCTTGTATGTCTTATTTATTAATATTATGTTATAATTAGAACAATCAAATTAATTCTCATACGAATTTCTGACGGTTCATTATCTGGAGTGCTTAATATTTTGTAAATTTTTATAAATTAATCATTTAGATTATCTATTGCTCAAATATTGAGGAATAAGGTGTAATAAGAATTTCATAGGTATGTGAAAATACAAATGTTATTCATTCCTCAAATATGGAGGAATATTCTGTGACCATAATATAACATTTGAGTATCATTTCACATTTGGCAATTTTTCATTAAATTATATAAACTAACTTAAAGATTTAATAGAAACACGAGAAGTAACACAAAAATTTAACCTAAGAATTACATAGCAACGACAATTCTAATTTAATATAATAATGCGTGTTGTGGTGTATTGCTCCTCCCTCTACCAAATACAGAAACGTCTTATAGTAGTCGGAGTGATTTCACTAACTACAACATTGCCAAGCTTATTGAGGGCTATAAACCAATTAAAATAAGGAATAACTAAAGATAAATTGGACATTAGTATAGTATTCTTATTACATGTATAGGGAGCAAGTGAAATCTCAACATTTCTCTTTGGTCCCTCGTATTCTTAGTCTAACTCATAAGGTTCATTTAAAGAATATAAGAGAATTGTTACATTTTTCTTTATTTATTAAGGTAGCAATTGGTATAATGGAATGAATTTAGATAAAAATATAATGGGCCAAATAATGGAATGAACTTAGAAATGCAAATGACATACTTTGTATGTTTTAGGAATGGAGAGTAATAATAAGAATATCTTGTATAATATGACAGAATTATTATTTTATTGTTATAGTATTAAAAATAAAAATAAACATGAATATAACCGTAAACAACATAAACATAATAAATATTAATGATAATAATAATAACAAAAACAATAAACAATAAACAACAACAATAATAATAATCATCATTTTAATTAATATTTTACATAATCAATGTTTATCCTTTATATAAGGGACTACCCCATGATGCCCACTTTAAGGCATTACCAAAGGGTTTAGACATTGAGGATTACTCCATGATGCACATCTTTAGGCATTACCAAAGGGTTAAGACATCGATTAACATCATGTGATTTGGTTGCTTTCATGCAACGATTTGGATAACTTTACCTCTAGTAATATTCATTAACATTCTATATTAAATTACCTATACTTTCTTATTTCCAAAGTCAATAAATTACATCATACTTTTATTTTTTTCTTCGTAATTACATCATACTCTTACCACCATTTCACTTGTGTTGAAATGAAAAATTACACCATATTTTTACTCCTTTTTTTTCTTCGTAATTACATCATACTCTTACCATCATTTCACTTGTGTTAAAACAAAAAATTACACCATATTTTTAGCTTGCCCGCTCACCTATGTTGAACTACTATAAGTCAAATTTATCTAATGTGGATTGGTTAAGTTATTCAATTTATAACTAATGGGAGAAAAGTTAGCTTTATTGAATTAGAGAAGGATATATTTCTTCTTATAAAAAAATTCTCTATTCCGAGTAAATGATCATACATAATCTCCAAAAGTAAGAATTATGTCCTTGATGAATAGGACGATGACCAGACATTCAAAGGTGCCAAATGCCATATAATCTTTGACAAAAAAAAAAAAAAAACCTCTATATAATCAAAGAAAGTAGAGAACGTATTTTATCATAAATACTAGAAATTGTATTTTATTTCCTATTTTCTTTTTTCTTTTTGGTCTACTATTAACTATTTCCGTACTGTTGGCCCAAAAAGAAAATCATTTTGGATCCTTATATATTACCCTATTGTATAATAAATCATTACTTCATTATTGTTGCATAAAAAAATCAACGATGAAGACCTATCTCGATAACATTATCATCAATAATCCATTGTGGTCAAATACATAAAAGAAATCAATAAAGTTAGATCAATCTTCCTTATTTTGACACAAAAAAAAAAAAAAAAAAATCCTTATAACAATACAATTAATAGCGTATCATTCTTCCTTATAATAATTAAAATGAAATGTTAAAAACATTAGTTATAAGAGTATATTAAGAGAATCGTCGTATTAAACAAATAAATTTAATAGTGTATTATTTTTTTTTATAGTTGGACGTCCAACATTTAAATTTTATCAGAACGAGAGTAAAATTAAAAAAATAAAAAATTAGTAAAATAATAACACATTACGCTTCGTTTTAACGCTTTTTCTTCCATTTAAAAAATATCCGAAATTACCAATATCACCACGTCAAGCACGTTATGAAGATTCCAGGTGGCTAGCAAAATGGTGGCGCTGTCCTAAAGCCAACAATAATAAACTACAGAGTAGGATTACTTAAAGCCAAACGTTTCGACATCCTATTGGTCAATAAGATAAAAAGATGCCGAAAAGTCAACATTTGACTCCACATAGCGAAGAGTAAAGCATCATACTAATGTGCGCCACAGCACACCCAATCATTTCTCAATCGCTTCCAGCACTTGATTTCTTACTAGAAAACGAAGTGACACCGAATTGACACTTAATAGAGAGAGAGAGAGAGAGTAGCAGCCATGTCATCACCGTTTACCGGCGACGCCGGTGGCTTTGCGTCACAGAGCTTCGACTCGCAGCGGTTCGAGTCGTTCTCCAGCTACGCGGAAGAAGGGGGAGAGCCAGTGAAAGAAGTTGATGCTGCTGCTGCTGATGATGATGATGACGACACGCCTTACGCCGCCGGTGATGACGTGTTCGCCTCGCCGGAGAGGGAGGGAAACGGTCCGGTTCTGCCTCCGCCGGAGGTCATGCAGCCGGAGGAGGGCGCTGCTCTTAGAGAATGGCGCCGGTCAGTTACGAACTTACGATTCTCAGTTTAATATTCACATGCGTGCATATATATGTGTATATATATCTATATACTGTATATATGTAGAAGTAGTACATATATATGTGTGTATGTATATACTGTATTGTGAATATGTGTATCTGTATATATATGCATCGATTTCCATATACAACTATCTTGTGTTATACATATATATATATGTATGTGTGTGTGTGTGTGTTGTATGCATGGAACTGAGATAGTTGTATATGAAAATCGATGCATATAAAAACAGATTATAATATATACGTGTGTGTGTGTGTGTGTGTGTGTGTGTATGCAGGTAGAGATTTTGAGCTAATTTGTGAGGATGAAACGCTGTCGTAGGGTGCTGTGATTATGATCTCTAGTTGATGGTTATTTAATTAAATTAAAGTAGAATATTTTTAAGTAATCACCAGCCATTTGGTCTAGTGGTATGATTCTCGCTTTAGGTGCGAGAGGTCTCTATCAATTTGCTTAGGCCTCCCTTCAATAAAAAAAAAAAGGAACATTTTTAAGTGTATGATTGTGTATGATATTTGTGCCTAAGGTTTCAGAGCATTAAAATTGATGAGGATTAGATTATATATCTTTGTGAAGAGTAATTTGTTAAGATAAAGAATAATAATTATAAGTTTGAAATAGTAAATCTTCCAATTTTGAAGGGGAGTGTAGCTAAATGGTAAAGTTACCACCGCTGTACCATGTAGTACCGTGTAGCCCGGAGGTCATGGGTTCAAGTCGAATAGCCTCTTGTAAAAATGCAAGGTTTGGTTGCGTATAATAGAGACCCAGGGTTGACCCTTCCTTGGACCCGAGCATAGTAGAAGTTTCTGTACCAAGCTGCCTTTAGTAAATTTTCTGATTTCGTATGTGATTTATTCCTACTGGAAAATGATAAAAACTAATTATTGTTTGTTGTATGTATGAATTTGATTGATATCTCTTCGGAATTGATACTCGTAATTTGTGTACATGTCATGTCTTTAGTTGAAAAGATATTTTCAGTCGCTTTTCTATATATTATGTTATATTGAAGACAATCAAACACTTGTTTGTGTAAAGACGTACTGGTATTTTGTTTGTTGTGATTAAAATTGTAAAGTACTCGTAACGTGTGTGCATATAATGCCTTAAGTTGTAATTTGATTTATGATAGCTTTTCTATGTTATGATATTTTGGAGACAGCAGAATATATACTTATTTGTGCAATACGTGCTAGTATAATGTTTGTGTGGTTAAATTTGCAGACAGAATGCAATTCGGTTAGAGGAGAAGGAAAAGAGGGAGAAAGAGATTGTGAGAGAAATACTTGAGGAAGCCGAGGAATACAAAGCAGAGTATTACAGAAAGTGGAAGCTTAGGGTTGAGAATAACAGAGCTGCGAACAGAGAGAAGGAGAAGGTAAAACCTTGAACTCAAATTGAAACCGAAGCTTTTCTGCTCAGAGTTGAACTCCTTTACATTGTTTTCTGCTTACGATGATTTTCTCTTGATATATTTTTGTGGGTTTAAGCTCCTTCTTTTGCATTTATGGAAAGTTATACATGTTCACATCTTTACTTGTTCCATCTTCTTTTCCCTTGAGAATCGATGTCAAAGGTACTGGAATATATCTGTTCAGTAGTCTACAAATAATCTTTATGGAATCTGGAACGGATTATATATGCTATCGCTGGTCAAAAGTTTACCAATCTTGTTTGCACCAAGTAGTCAAACGAGTTGCGTAGATAAGATGAATCTCATTTTCAAAATGTAATTTGCAGTTGTTCCTGGAAAGCCAAGAGAAGTTCCATGCTGAAGCTAGTAAGAATTACTGGAAGGCAATCGCGGAACTCATCCCGAAGGAAGTTGCAACGATAGAAAAGAAAGGAAAGAAGAAGGATCAGGAGAAAAAGCCCTCCATTGTCGTCCTACAAGGTCCCAAGCCTGGGAAGCCTACTGATCTCTCAAGGATGCGTCAAGTACTTGTGAAGCTCAAACACAATCCACCTCCACACATGAAACCACCATCACCACCATCATCAGATCCTGGAAAAGATGCTAAAACTGGCACCATCCCTCCTGCTGCCGATGCTCCATCCGAATCCGAGACTACAGCATCACCTGAGGCGACACCTGCTGGCGCGAAGTGAAGTGGCAGCTAGCTGAGCCGATGTATAAAGCAATAATTTGCCAATGCGGAGGTGGGAGTGTGTATAATATAGATCAAATAGCTTCAGGATGAAAGACATGGAATATGCTCTAGGGTTCCGCTGCGAAGAACAGGCAATCAGTTTGTTGTCTAATTTTATCATGTTAATATTTAATTTCTTTTGGCTAAACTTCATCTTTTCCCATTGTGCCTGCTTTATTCTCTCTATTTATGTATTGTAATCTTGTATAAACTGCCTTTTGCGAAAAAAGGAAATTTTTTTTTTTGATGTGCGATGTAACATGACCATAGACTGTTTTTATTGCATCAAATGCTGACAGTAGTATAGCATTGTAATCAATCGTAGAGTATTGTTATGGTGTTCCTGCTGCTTTTTCCGGTTAAGGTCTAGAGAAAATGTCTCGGGCCAATGTTCTTGCACCAGGCGCTAATATCACGGAAGGAAGGGAATTTTTCTTGTAGCACGCCTTCTTCCTCTTTTTACAATGCATTGATAGGAATAATAACGGTATTGTTAGGAACTACTTAGCTCTTTCGCAAAAGAAGATATTAAGAGGGGTTTATCCTTCTCATGTTCTTAGTCTTCGACATAAGAAAAGGGACTATTCTGGTTGTACAACGCAATTTCTGACAGTAATATTTTATTTTAATTGAAAAATACTATCAGATATTTTGGGCAGTATAAGCAATCAAGTGGTAGTAACTTATTAGTGAAAGAAACCTTCCGTAACATCAGATCGTTTTCTTTTGTGGGTTTTTCCCAATTTCGGTAAGACTTTGAGACAGCATTACAGCCATTAGATCAGATATATACTACCTATGAAAAGTATAATGTTTTGACGACTATACAGGGATTACAAGAGGGTCATCCATCATCTAGGAAGCATTACTGTCACACTCTGAGAACTATCTTCCTGGCTTGATCCTATGAAAGGGTGTGTTGCTGGATTTCCTCCGCTTCGTTGTAAAGACGACGTCTGCAAACTACTACTAGCACCACCTGATCGTCGAGAGGTATGTGGTATGTACACTCCTGGTTCTGTTAATAGCTTCTCATTGAGGTTGACGTCTCTAGAAAGCATCTCGACCACTTGTTTCATACCTGGCCTTTGATGAGAAGCTGCTTGAGTACAAAACAGCGCGACTTTGATGAAGCGCAGTACCTCATTTTCCGGATATTCTGTCAGTTCTGGATCCACAATTTCCAGAAGCCTTCCTTCTTCCCTCAGCTTCCATGTCTGCAACAGAGTTCGGTAAGGGAAAGTCATCAATAAAGTGAAAGCAAGCTTAAGAAAGAATGAATTCAACAGATTTTACATATACACGAAGAATGAATTCAAATACTGGTCTACACATCAGCATTTGAGGAAACCTACGCTCTACTCGATGTTCACTCGAAATTTTTAGCCGGCTTTCTATATTTTCACATCATTTGATACCACACTTTAAAGATACGTGCAGGATTTTGCTGATATACACATATCACTTTCAAACATGACAAGGTAGAACGGTGCAAAGTCGTATAGAAAGATAACCAGAAAACTGGGTGATCGTTTATCATTGACGCATTCAAATTTGTCTAAACCAAACCAAACCAAACCAAATCTTATCCTACTAGAGGGGTTGGCTAACGTTCAAATTATCCATATGTACCCAGCCAAGCACAGGGCAGGATATTATTGAGACCAACCACCCTGAAATTTCAATAGCAAGTTCTAAAGTGAAAATAACAAATGAGAAACACAGAACTGACAAAAAAAAGAGGAGATGTGCACCAACACAGCAAAGTAGAGTACGATATCCAACACAATTGGCAGAAGACAAGAAGTCAGACGAGTACCCATTCCACCAGAACCAACATTTCCTCTCCGAATGCTGCCTTACTACTACTTCGACCACTTACAATTTCAAGTACAAGCACCCCAAAGCTATATACATCTGCCTTCTTCGTAAGTTGTCCAAACTTAGCATATTCAGGAGCCAGGTATCCCCTGCAGAAACAGAAAATGACCGCTAGAAAGTGAGATGTACAGGAGAATAGGATAGTTGCATATCTCATGTCATATTTTTAGTTGAACGTAGTAAAAACAGTAGTTGACATGAGGTTGAGAACTATGTTCAACTAACTTATCAAGTGCCTAACTTTTGGGATCTACATTATTGATTTGTGAAGACAAACAAAAATTGCGAATTCCATGAAATATCTTCCGCTAACAGATAAAGTCGATTTCTTTCGACTTGAGAAATAAAGTATATTAAGACAAATTGAGATTCAAAAGGAACAGCAAAGCAAACTGGAACTTACGCTGTGCCTGCCACTCTAGTGCTAAGATGAGTGACATTGTCAGGGAAAAGTTTTGCCAGCCCAAAGTCTCCGATCTTAGGGTGAAGATTTTCATCAAGAAGCACATTACTGGCCTTTATATCTCGATGGACAATGTGGGGTTCAGCTTCCTCATGAAGAAATGCAAGACCAGTAGCTGTACCCTTGCATATATCGGCCCTTTGGAGCCAATCCAGGTCAATGCGTTTACCTTTTGGACCTGAAGAGAAAATTTTACATGGTGGGTTAACCTGATCCTTGAATATACGTAAATTCAACAAATCAATAATGATTGCTCTCAACAAACTAAAACTTCAGGAACTAGAAACTCCCAAGTCCAAGTTATAATGAAGAGAACACATCGCCCATCAAATCTCCATGTGCAACAAACTAGCACATATCTTATTTGTAACATTTAGTTTTGAACTCCCATCTCGAAGCTGCATACTTTCCCAAGTATTTACGATTTTCTATTGAATTAAGGAACATGAATAAGTAAGAGTTTCTAGGATGCGGCTTGAACAGAGAAATATCTATCCTCAAGAAGATGGCTGTGCAGTATGACTTATTTCAGTTGCCGAAACATATGATGAGTGATGACGATTAAAATGCCACATATTTCAAGTCATTCAAGCAAATCTAGAATTCTGATGATTACCAAGTAAAGCACTGGCAATACTGTTATTCTCCAAATATTCATATACCAATATACGATGACTGTCCTCAGCACAACAACCAATCAGCTCAACAAGGTTTTGGTGTCTGATATCTGAAATCATATTAATCTCTGCCAAGAATTCTGTGGTCCCCTGCCTTGATTCAGCAGAAAGTGACTTGACGGCAACACGAGTCCCATCCCTCAAAGCTCCCTGTAATGACAAAGTGAAGCTTCAAAAGGGGCCCAAACATGTATTAAAAGATCAAAAACTGAAAGAAAACTAGTTGCACAAGCATGGATGAAATATATGTATGCAATCAAACTATCTAAAATTTTCGTTCTATCTTTGCCCCTCTCTTTCTCCATCTTCTAGAGAAATGGGGTACTGCTAAAATAATTAGCAACAGATGATGGCTGATGTGAATTCACCTTATAGACTGCTCCAAAACCTCCTCCTCCAATTCTGTTTGACGGATGGAAGTGTCCTGTTGCTGACCTCAACGAGTTATAGGAAAACTGCCTCACATTGTTGGTAGCAACCTCTAATTACACAAAAGAACACAAATAAGTGGAACAATATAATGATTCAGCCAAAAAAATCCTAAAACATAGAGGATTTAGTGCAAGTTAAAATACACTAATGCATTCTGATAATGTCACAAACGAGTTAAATCTACACACACAAGGCTAAATTTTTTTTTCTCACAGTTTGTTTTGAGATCACATGAAAATAAAACTCATGAAGCCGAATTCAGAAATCACCGCCTCAATTGGAGAATCACGACTCCACAAAGGTAAAGAAGATATCGTTGATAAGGGTGTGACTATAAACAGCTCAAGATAGTATAGGTGGTCAAAGGTCAGTCAACTGTGTAATGATAGAATGTTAGTCACAAGCCAGCTGTAATTAGAGTTGTTACAAAGCATTTCCCCACGTGATGTATTAGTGAACTCTTATAAATACTGTTGTATGTAACAGATCATAATATAATATAATGATCAGATATTTCTCAAGAACAATTCTCTCTCTGAACTTTCATGGTATCTAGAGCTTCATCGATCTAGGGTTTCTTTTTTCGCTATCACTGTTTTTTTTTTTTTCCTCTCTTCTTTAAGCTCATAAGCTCACAACAATGGCGGCAAGCTCGTCCATGGCAGCTGATAACACATCTGAATTGCCAGCTAATCTGCAACTTCTCATCCACAATTTGACCTCTTTGGTTCAATTGAAGTAGGAGAACTCTAATTACATCCTTTGGAAAGCTCAGATGCAAGCAATTCTACAAGCGCATCAGCTTCTCGATCATGTCTCCGGTCGCGTTCCAGCTCCGACGAAGCTTTGCGCCGACAACAATGGCGGATCAACAGTCAATCCTGAGTATCTGCCATGGTGCCTTGTAGATCAGCACCTCAAAACGTGTCTTTTTGCTTCGATTACACCACAAGTATTACCGCAAGTGCTTTATCTTTCTACTTCTACTGAAATTTGGCTCGCTTTAGAGAAAAGATTCAATTCTCTCTCGCGTTCACATATTCATCAACTGAAGATGAAACTCTGCACTATTACAAAAGGAGCACAGTCTATGCAATCTTATCTTGATGAAATCAAAAATATCACAGACAGTTTAGCAAGTGTTGCTGAAACACTTAGCGATGATGATCTGCTCTTATACATCCTCAAAGGCCTTCCTTCTGACTATGATGCATTCAAAGCATCTGTTAGGGTTCGTGCTGAACCTCTCACAGTTATGGAGCTTTCGAGTTGCTAATTTCTGAAGAATTGCATCTAAAAATGGCAAATACTCTGTCTCTTACTAATTCTACCACAACTGAACTGCATACGGCTCTTAATGCTCAGCGTACCTACAATAATGGTGGTTCTCCAATCGAGGTTGTGGCAGAAATCAGAACAATCGTGGTGGCAGATCGAATCGTGGCAATAACAGAGGCGGCTCTTCTGCTAGAGGTGGTTCCAACTCCTCTAGTTTTACTAATCAAGCTGCACAATACTCTGATGGTACATTCTATTGCCAGATTTGTGGTAAACCGAACCATTTAGCTCTTGACTGCTGGTATCGTCTTGACACTGCCAAATATGCAAGTACTAAAGGCAATAAACAAGTCTTCACTGCTTAGTGTGCTACTCCCTCAGAACCATCAGCTTCTTGGTTTCTTGATTCTGGCGCTAACTCCCATGTTACTGGAGATCTCTCTTTCTTGCAGGCTTATTCGCCTTATGAAGGTTCTGATGCTGTCTCTGTAGGAAATGGTGCCAATCTTCACATCGCTCACACTGGAAATGGTATCTTATCTACTCCTCCTTCTAAATTCAAGCTATCTAATCTTCTTCATGTGCCTAGTATTTCATCTAATCTATTATCTGTATATCAATTGGCAAAAGATAATAATGCTACTCTTATCTTTAATGCCAAGAAATTTCTCATCTTGGACAATGCAGTTCACAAAGTCCTGTACAAGGGCCCCTGTGAGAATGGGTTGTATAGTCTACCTCCATCTGCCTCTTTTCAATCTACTCCTGCTTCTTCTTCAACATATCATACTCTCAGTATCACTATTACTTCTAATAAGGCAGCACTCTGGCATGGAAGGCTGGGACATCCTAGCAATAAAGTCTTTCAGTCTGTATCTTCCTTGCTAAATGTAGTTTCTGCTTCTAATAACAATGTATGTGAAGCCTGTTCTGTTGCTAAGGCTCAAAAACTATCATTTCCTGTATCTGATTCTGTTGCATCTAAAGCTTTTGAACTCATACATTCTGATGTGTGGGGACCTGCTCATATTCCCTCTTTTAGTAACTATAGGGATTACATCATATTTGTAGATGACTTCACCAGGTTTACCTGGCTTTATCCCCTTAAAACAAAAGATGATGCCTTTTTTGCTTTTACTAACTTTTATCACATGGTGTCTACTCAATTTGACTCAAAAATAAAACAATTTCGATCAGACAATGGCAGAGAATTTGTTAACCATAGATTTAGTCATTTTCTCCTTTCTCATGGTGTCATTCATCAAGCTTCTTGCCCCTATACGCCTGAGCAAAATGGTCGGGCTGAAAGAAGGCATATGCACATTGTCGAAACGGCTCTTGCTTTATTGCACCATGCTCACATGCCTTCATCTTATTGGTTAGAGGCTATTGTCACTGCTAACTACTTGATTAATAGATTGCCAAAACCATTGCTTGGTAACAAATCCTCATTTGAATGTTTGTATGGTCTAGTTCCTGACTATACCATACTTCCGAGTGTTTGGTTGTCTCTGTTTCCCCTGGTTGAGACCCTATACTCATCACAAACTGCAGCCCAAATCACATCCCTATGTCTTCTTAGGGTATTCTGCCACTTCTAAAGGGTATAGATGCTTAGATTTATCCACCAAAAAGGTTTATATATCCAGGCATGTTAGATTCTTTGAAACTGTCTTACCTTTTTCTACTTCTACTCCTGCTCAATTAGAGCCTAAGTCCTTTGCTACTCCTCCTTTAGTGCCTATATTTTTCCCCCAATCTCTAATTAATCAAGCTCTTAATCCTACTGAACCTCCAGCTCCTAATATAATTGCACCCATACCTGAAATGTCTCCTTCTGAAACCTCAACTCCTTCTCCTTGTAATGTAGGACATTCAGCTACATCTCTTGCAGCACCTCCTATTGTATCATCTACAACTCCTACTTCTTCACTGCCACCCACTCATCATATGATAACTAGATCAAAAACAGGCTCCCTTAAACCTAGAATCTTCTCTCTAAATTCAGCTTGCTTATCTCTTCCTACTTCTGAACCTCATTCCTACAAAGAGGCCTACAAGAATGTTAACTGGCAAAAGGCTATGCAAGAAGAGTTCAATGCTCTTCTCAAGCAACACACTTGGAGTCTTGTTCCTCTTCCTTCTCATAGACAGCCCATTGGATGTAAGTGGGTGTTTAGAATCAAGAAACATGCAGATGGCATAGTTGCTAGGTATAAAGCAAGGCTTGTGGCTAAGGGGTTTCATCAATCATATGGATTGGACTATTCAAAAACGTTTAGCCCAGTTGTCAAGGCACAAACTATTCGGATTGTCTTATCACTAGCCTTACAATCTCAATGGACAATTAAGCAATTGGATGTATCCAACGCTTTTTTACATGGTCAACTGCAAGAAGTGGTATATATGCAACAACCACAAGGGTTTATAAGCTCTCAATTTCCTCATCATGTATGCAAACTGCAGAAGTCTATCTATGGCTTAAAACAGGCTCCTCGAGCCTGGTATCAACTATTATCAAGTTTTTTGTTGCAACAAGGTTTTGTTTGTAGCCGGGCTGATACTTCTCTGTTTACATTTAAAAACTCCTCAGTCATGCTTGTGGTTCTAGTATACGTGGATGATATTTGTCACTGGAAACTCTAACAAAGCTATTCAGCAGTTGATCAATACTATGAGTAACAGGTTTGCAATGAAAGATCTTGGATCATTGTCATATTTTTTAGTCATTGAGGTACATCAGACAGCAAAGGGAATTCTATTACATCAAACAAAATATGCTATTGATCTTCTAAAGAGGGCAGGGCTGAGTAATTGCAAGCCTAGTTCTACTCCTGTTGCTCCTTTGAATACTTCCAAATCTGCTACAGATGAGACACCTTATGCTTTACCAACTGAGTTCAGGAGCATTGTTGGAGCATTGCAATATCTAACTCTCACTCGCACGGATCTCCAATATGCTGTTAATTCTGTGTGCCAACATATGCATATGCCTACTCAACAACACTATACAACACTCAAACGCATCCTTCGATATGTCCAAGGTACTTTGAATCATGGTTTACAGTTCACACCAGGCTCTCTTGAGTTACAAGCCTTCTCAGATTCTGATTGGGCAAGTGATCACCATGATCGCAAATCCACCACAGGTTTTTGTATTTTTCTTGGGAATAATTTAGTCTCCTGGTGTTCCAAGAAACAACCAATAGCTTCACGTTCTTCCCCTGAAGCTGAATATCGCGCATTGGCGTACACAGCAGCTGAGTTAAAAGGCTCACTTTTCTTCTCAAAGACTAGTCTATTCCTGTTGTGTGTCCTCAGCTATGGTGCGATAGTGTTTCAGCTATTGCCCTAGCTTCAAACCCTGTATTCCATAATCGCACTAAGCATATTGATCTTGATTACCATTTTGTTCAAGAGCAGATTGCAGCCAAAGCTTTAAGGGTCACTCATGTTCCTTCTCACTGCCCGTTAGCTGATCTTTTTACAAAAGCATTATCAGCTGCCAAGTTTCATACACTCAGAACCAAGCTTCCCCTTCACTCTGCGTGGCTCAGCTTGAGGGGGGATGATAAGGGTGTGACTATAAACAGCTCAAGATAGTATAGGTGGTCAAAGGTCAGTCAACTGTGTAATGATAGAATGTTAGTCACAAGCCAGCTGTAATTAGAGTTGTTACAAAGCATTTCCCCAAGTGATGTATTAGTGAACTCTTATAAATACTGTTGTATGTAACAGATCATAATATAATATAATGATCAGATATTCTCAAGAACAATTCTCTCTCTGAACTTTCAATCGTGAAACAAGTTTAGCTGCATTTATAGTTACTGATACACGGGTAAAGCTAGAGAAATACGCAAAGCACTAATCAGCATCCCATCACGCTCACTAATTCACTACTACCACATGGATAGTTAAGGCTTTAAACATATCAGATTCAGTAAATATACGGAATGTGATCTAAGTGGAGCGTTTAATTAAACTCAAAACTAATAAAGGGCCTCACATTGGCCGCTCTTACATCAATGTATATGAGATCAAAAGAGAATCTTTGTACTCAACCACAATGATCAAAGCGGAATATTTTCATCTAATAATTGTTAGGATTCCTCACGTGAACTAACATATAGAAAACGAAACTATACTTAAAAGAAAGGCTAATTTGTTTCTCGCGACTCCTTAAACGGCCATTACAATAACTATGAAAATAACAACAAACAACACAATTATATAAACACGTTAGGGATATGAAATCACCTGGTGACTGCACATCACTTTCTTCTTTGCACGAACCACAGGCCCCAAAACAACTCAAAGCCATTGCTCTGATCAAGCATTTGAGCGAGCTCCACTAGAGAAAATGAAGAAAAAATCAAATCTTTAGCACACAAAAAAATCACAAACTTAACACAAGTAAAAGCCATTGCTTTGATCATGCATTTAGAGCCCCAGTAAAATAAACAAAGAAAATATCAAATCTTTAGTACACCCAAAAAAAAAAAAAACTAAAACCCATTATTTGAAAACCATTTGAGAGAGCCCAACTAAAAAAAATGAGAAAAAATCAAATCTTTAGAACACTGCCGTAAAGTTGTCGCTGAATGAGCTAACATTAAAAGTGGGTTCCACCTTACTCAAATCTCGTAAGTAACGAGAGTTTCGTGCAACAATTCACACACTTAAAAAACAACTAAAACCCATTGCCTTGATCATGCATGTGAGAGAGCCCGACTAGAGAAAATGAAGAAAAAAAGGAATCTTGAATACCAAAAAGAGAAAGAAAAAAAAAAAAGGTACACAATTAATGCTCAACAACTAAAAGGAAAAAGGGGAAAAAATAAGAAAAAATAAATATAACAATTCAACAATATTCACCTGAGTTGTACGATATTTCCATGCTTTGCTTTGCTATGTGTATATATACGTATATGTATATGTGGACATGTATGCATCGTACATATGATTAAAATGAAGATTAATCGTGGAAAGTGATGGGGGTTAATAGCTTGCTTCTGAGGCAGCCGGCAGTGAAGGCTTTTAGGTTCAACCCAAACTAGACGACGAAGCAGTTAATTGTGTTGACATTTTTTCCTAGAAAAATGATGTTGACTTTTTAGTGTTTTGGATTTTTGCAATCTTTCAACCTTTGTATGATGATGATTGGCGTTTTGTTTTGAAGTGGTGGAATTATACATAGATATATTTTTGTATTTCAAGTGACATTTTGTAATTATAATATTTAACTTTTGTATGATTTGTGAATCAATGTATTTTCAGATTTTATGTGATCGATTGAATTATAAATAGAGATATTTTTGTACTAAGTAAAATATATCATACGTCTTGTATTTTTATAAAGTTATATTATAAATTCTGTGTTTTAAAAAGTTGTGTTATAAATCTTATGTTATGAAAAATATTATATATCATACTCGCCGTTCATTTACACGGGTCTATAATACAAGTATGACATTTATCAAAAAAGGTATGTCTAACTTTTTTAATATCAGAAAGGGATATTTGCCACCTTTTGAATATCAGATGGAAGTATTTACAATATTCTTTATTGTGTAATATGATTGAGAAAAATACCTTAAACAAGGAGAAATCATGATGAAACTAATTATTGCACGATCTTTTATTGTGTTCAAATTGCAAATATTTATGATAAGTATGTGTAAGAATTATAGACATGTGAATTACATTTCATCTTAAAAATGACAAAAATAGAAGGCAGATGCTATATGCAATATTTTTCATAACACATGATTTATAACGTGACTTTTTAAAATTTAAAGTTTATTATGTAACTTTATAAAAACACAGACGGTATGGTATATTTTACTCTTTTTGTATTTGGGATGATATTTATTTAATTAAATTTTACATACTTAAACATGTTAAAAAGAGAATAATTCAATATTCAACCGAATAGTTTTACTACTAAATTGGGTTATAATTTCTGGACGAGATATATATATATCTTTGCAATTATTCAACTGAATAGTTTAATTAATATCTTTGCAATTTTAATTAGGTATGAAATATTTTAATTCCTCGTTACAAATAATTTTATCTTGTAATGATAATCATTGAATTACGGATGTGGAGAAAAGGTGCTAGTACTAGTATGCCAAATGTCAAAAAACTTTTTACTCCAAGTCTATGAGGCACTAGTAATCTTGATTCAACAAAATAAATATTTCATTTTCAAAGTCTTCTCCACATGTAACAATTTTTGTGTGGGAAAAATTTTAAAATCAATCCTTGACAGATATAACATTTTTCATATATGATATGTTAAAAGTTTTACATGGTGAATTAGAGAGCAAAAAGAAAAATTTATCACACATGAAAAGATTAAGAAAATAATAAGTTATTAATAAATATGTATACATTCAAAATTCAATAACTTAAATTTTTAGGTCAATAATTAAATTTTATACATAGGTATTAAAACTCATTTATTCATAACATGATATAATAATTAGTTTAGATCTCATTAAATTAAAGGGGAAAAAAAAAGTCTTTCTCTACATTCTAATTAAACAACTTGTGTGTGAGGTCAGGTATGGAAGCGAAGCTATAAATGCCAGTCTTTCCCTGCCATCAATTATGTCATGCAACGTGGTGAAAACTCACCGTTCATAAATGGTTACTTAAAATAATTTTTTGGTCCGCTTATTTTACGATGTTATTAAACATAAAAAAAATTAAGAACATATTTTCTAGGAGAAAATTTTACTGCAAACAAACCAAACCTAAATTTCATTAGTTGAATCTTGTTTCTTAATAAGCTTCGAAGTGGTCTGATTTGTTTCCGAACAATACATATAATAAAACTTTCGTGCACCAAATCATGCATGGATAACACTACAATATTAAAAAATCTTGCTTTGCCGATAGATAAGACGGTAAAAGAAGACTAACATCTTAGTTTATTTCTTTTTATTTAAGGAAGGTCTAAACTATTTTGTATCACTTGAGATATTACACACGAAATTTAATCTCGAAATCTCTCGCATATAAAGTGAGAATCATACCACTAAACCAAATGAAAATAGGAAAATGGAACGCGCAAATCAGTACTATAGCATTTATCAGCAAACATAAGCAACATTTTCATTCGACCAAAAAAAAACAAAAAGCAACATTTTCAATGATTTTAAAACTATAAGCTGTTGAGTTGAATTGACTGCACCTAGAAGCCGCCATTGTTAGATCTCCTTGTTCATGAGATCAACATGATACTGGCATGACAACTGCCCTGGGCAACTTTTCCAAGCTCTTTAGCTCGAGATTTTGAGTCTCGCGTATCTACCATTTCAACACGGGGGGAGGACAACATGAAAACTTTCAACGTATTGAACAGTAACACATTCTTTAATTCCTGAGAGAGAACTTCCTTCATCCCATGTTTATATAGGAGATTACTCGCATTCGAAAATCAGGATGCAGAAACTACATCTTACCTTCGTTTGTCCAATTTACTTACAGGAAGTTCTTATGAATTTCTAGCAGTACATGAATTTGCTAATATTGCAGAGGACCTCGAAAAATATATCCAGATGCAACATCAGAATACTTTTTAGTCGTTCTCAAACTCATCTAGCTCTCAGTATTCAGATTTAACTTCTGAGATGGAAATCATCTGAATCTGCTGCTACAATTCATATTTTCAGCAAGTCTGATTATTTTATGAGTGTTGGTGGCTGGTGGATGTGGATTGTCCTCTTTCACTATCTGAATCATCGTTATCAAATTTTTTCACGTTCAGAGAATGGGAGTTACCATTGACACTAGGCTCGGAACTAGCAGTTCTGCTTCTTACAAGTGAAGAGTCTACTGCACTGGCTGTCTTGCTCTTTGTGGAGCCAGATCGAACTTTAAGAGAAGAAGCAGGAGCACTTGTTGCTAGTGGGCGTTGATCATCAATCATGCTTCGTGTAATGTCCTGTCAAATACGAATAACCATAAGAGGCAACAATCTGAAGGAGAAATCACCAGCTGAATCTTCTGTCAGTTACTAAGTTAGGTCTGTTTTGGACATTGTGTGGTAAAGATGTTGTTTGGTGTCACATAATACTCGTTTTCTTAGGCAGGTTATGTATGCTTTGTATAATCACTAAAAGACTGGAAAATCGAGGTAGTGAAATATAACATACCATATGTCGTATAGCCATGTCTAAAGATTTCTTTGAGAGCAACCTTCCAAAGCCTGAATTTTCTTGGGACAAAGAGGACTTCCTGGAGGAGTTCTCGTTAGGGAGATGATTATCTTGTTTAGGGGGAGCTAACTTCCTCATGTTTACTACTCTTTCGACCATCTTTGTTCCAATTAATACAGGGTTCACATCATCACTCCCACTGCTATGCCCCAGACTTCTTGAAAGTATGGCGCTCCCACTACTACGAGTCCTGCCATTTGATGCTCTTCCTCTTGAAGGAGAGCATGACTGCTGTCTGGGTTTTCCCTTAGAGCTAGTATCAATTGAGGAGGATCGAACAATAGGTGCATTTGGTCGTACTCTTGATGCTGAACTAGGCCTTTTAGTCATTGATGTTTTCAAATTGGGAGCATCATGTGATAAACCAGGTGTTTCTGAGGGCTTCAATGGCCTAGACTTAACTGTTGGAGAAGTGCCTCGTGATGTCACTGGATTTTTCAGTGTTATCGGACCTGTCTTTACCCCTGAAGAGGATTGCCCAGATGGAGCAGCAAGGCTAGGATTGCTGGACTTACGGGTTGGTGTTGCTGATCTTGATGTTGACTTGGAAGTGGTTGGTGCAGAGGATCTAGCAGTTGGTGTTGAAGAACGAGCAGTAGCTCTTGTTGGAGTTGAGGATCTCACAGGAGGAGCCACAGTTTTAGTCGAAGGCAATGTGGCTCTTGAAGTTGGAGTAGAAGGTCTCATGGGCTTTGCCATTGCAGGTAAAGATGGCCGTCCAGTTGTTGTTGCAGGTCTTGAAGAGGTCAGCCTTTTACTCCCAGAGGAGGAAGGCCTTCTGCACCCAGCAGCAGCAGTTTGGATACTGGTACAAGTAGCTGGATGTCTGGATTTATTACCAAGTGAAGCTGATTCGTCTAGGGAATTTGTGGCCTGTAACATCGAGGAATTAATGAATGAGAACATTGAGCTTACTGGTCACCAGCCATTAGGACTCATGAAAATGAGAGCTCAATGAATAACATAAGAGAGTTGATGCTAGATTACCACAGTGGAACTCTCCAATCACAATTACGAGAACTAATTAACTGCATCTGTGCCTTATATTGAACTAATGTACTTACCGTGGACTTTGATACAGCCGGTTGAGCAGTCGAAACCCCAGTCCCCTCAAAAGATTTAGGTGTTTCCACCTCTGGGAAAGGACATAAAGAGGTATCAGGTGGTGTGAGAAGCCTGAAAAAAAAGACAAGAACTTCAGCAGACTGAATAATTAGTACATTAGAGGTCATGGGGACACGCATATCGCCATTCTTACAGCCATCAAATGCATAAATGATGTAAAAACTTGTAATATACAAGCCTATACAGTTCAAATTGCATTTGAAATTCGAAACGTGATAAGAGTGGAATACAGGTAAGACAACTTGAACATTTAATGCTCCAACTACTAATTAACTTGGGTTATAATTTGCAGCTGACAAAGCTCCAGCAACGACATTGTCAGCATCAATTCAATTGCCAAAACGACCAACACACTTTAATACCAAGGAGATCACAAGGTTCTTCTCAAATGACTGAGAAACTGCTTCCACATTAGACCGACAACTATTTGTATATAATTTTATAATCGACCGCGTTTCTTATTATTTTTCATAGCAAAGACTGTGAATCTAAAAGATATGTACACGACAGGAGTTCTGATCCGCAAAGTTAACAGATGAGGTTCTGTTGTAACACGATTACATAAACACATCAAGCACAAAAAAATAACTGCAACAATAGAAGCAGAAAAGTTTCCCTACCAGTCGTAGTCATTTTTGTCGTAAACACTTTCGTTATTCTCAGGATTTAGACAATTATCAGAAGGGGGCTCGTCCGTGACCACTGTTGACATGGTATTCGACATCTGAGAACTGTCGCTTCTAATCTCTGCGCCTACAAATCGCTGTAATTAATCAGTGCACGCATAATATAACAATTTAACAGACAATGTACTGAACAGCCTCGGTAAAGTCCATCTTGTTGCAATAGGAATCAACACGAACAAATAAGTTTTAGCAAATTTAACTAATCTCGCAACTAATTAGCATCCAATTCCAATTATATAACAGATAGAACATAAAATGGACATTAAAAAAAAAAAAAACCTGTTGAATCATCAAACTCATCCAACTTTTCAGTATGAAGCAGATCATCCCTCTCCTTTTCGCGGCGTCTCATCTCAAGGAACAAGGCCAGATCTTTATCTACCTCGTTCATCACCATTCCAAGGGTCCTCTCTTGTGGCCTGCATTGAACTGATGCCTGCATTTTCATACCAAATCACAGTCCAATACATGCTCATCATCATCCCAAAAATCCAATCTTTAATAAAAAAAATCAATTACGAGAAACTTATTACACAAACATTTACAACTATAAATCAAGAAAGCTTCAAATCCAATCACCCACTTAACCATTTGATCCACAGAAAGATAATTTATAACCATTTCTTTTTTCAAACATCGAAAGTGGACCTGACCCTTTACTGGACCCGCAAATAACGAAAGCTTAGTGCACCCACGTAAACAGAAAAAAAAAAAAAAAAAACTCGGTGGACTGACTCAATTAACAATGAAGATCTGCTACATCAAGCAAGAACTTCTACTGATTTTTCATTACACACTTAGCATACTCATTAAACAAACAACAAAATGCATATAAATCAAGAACCATAGAGAAAGCTAACTAGAGCTACAATGCCATTTGCATATTACAAGATTAGCTATGTAACGTGAGGATATATGTAGATAGACATTGTTATACATGTGTGTGTATGGTCAAGAGAAGGTGGACACTTACTGCCATTTTTGTGGAAACTGAACTGAGTTCTGTGTGTGTGTGTGTGTGTGTGTGTACAGATGTTTAAGAGCTTAGAGAGAGAGAAGGAGAATAAATGAAGATGGCCAAAGAAAGTGTAGTGGCAGTTTAGTAAATTTGTTGTTGTCTAATAATGTTTTTGAGACAGAATGATGGGTGTGCTAGAATTAGAAATGTTGGGGGAGGAAAACAAAGGGGGTTGGAAGTTGATGAATCAGAGATTTTGTTTGATTCCTTTGATAAGGATATGAACATGGTTGTGTTTTGTTGTGATGTTACTGTTTCAGGTTTGTTTCTTTCAAGTGTGGAACAGAACACAAGTACATAACTGAGGACTTCAAATCTTAGTTAGATTGGTCGGGTAATAATTTATTATATTTAAATGTATTAGTTTAAAATAATGGGTTCAAAACTCTTTACTATTCTGAAATTTTGTCTTTAATTAATTTAGTGCGTGTGTAGGACACTTCATTATACCTTAAAATTTATCAATTGATAGTCAAGTTATGTCGAATAATCTAATGATCGAAGAATTAAATTTTTACATCATTCAAAAAAATATGTTAGTTTAAACTATAATTTTAACTCTGTTGTATTATAAAAAAGAATTGAGGATTTCAAAATCTTGAGAGTTTCCTGAGTAGTTTTGATTAGTTGATTGTCATAGTAGCTATCTATAATGATATATATATCACCTAAATTTATATGCAACTTTATCTATTAGCTAGCCCACCATATGGTGAATATGGCATATAAATGGAAAAAAATAAAAACAGTTTGACATTTGCCAAGTAAGAATAAAGTATGAATGGTATCACGTAAACGGTGAAACACAACAAGTCTCTTTAAATTAGTTGAGAAGAGGGAATTCAAAAATGAACGTCGAGTTTTTTTTTTTTGGTCAAAGAACGTCGAGTTTGAAGGAAATATTATGTTAAAGATTTAATTACTGTTAATTATTGATATAATTATAATAAAATAATATAAATAGTTTATAATTGTTAAATTTTATTCAAAGAGCTTTAGCATAGATTGGAGAGGTTTCGAATAAATTTTATTTAATGTAGGGGTAAATTTTACACTTAGTCCTTATTGTTTATACATTTTTTTTAAAATTGGTCCTTAATATTTTTAAAAAATTATATTAGTCCCTACTGTTTATAAAGTGATTCAAAATAGTCCCTATTATTTAAAAGTAATCAATTTAATCTCTATTGTTTCTTATAAAATTTAATTTAGTCCTCAAATATGGTCACGTACAGAGATTGAATTGAATTTTTTAAAGAAATAATAAGGACTAAATTGAATTTTTTGAAAAATATTAAGTACCAAATTGATTAAATTTAAATAATATAGATCATTTCAAACATTTTTTGTAAACTTTGAAAACCACAATATCTTTTTTGAAAAATTAAAAATTATATTAAAAAAACATATAAACAATAAGTGTGAAATTTACCCTTTAATGTAGTTGATGGGAATTGAAAAATACTTTAAAGTGCATGATCAAATAGTGACAACCAAATCTTTTTCATGTTTCAAAATGGTTTGACAATGACAAAATATGTATTGGATTATGATGGCATTGGTTAGAGCTCAACAATCATTACGCTCCTTTTTGAACTAGTCAAGTTGCAAATAATTGTCTTTTCGCATACTTTTTAAGGTTTATCCCTAGTTCAAATTGTGACTTCAATGATTATGTATTGATCAAATTTTACTTCATCTTCTCTTTTACTCTTTTTGGCTGAGACTTGATTCTTTTATGTTATTTACTCGGTTAAATTTTACACTTAGTTTCCGTTATTTGTTATTTTTTAAAAATTAATCTTTAATATTTTAAAAAATTTATAGAGGTTCCTAATATTTACAAAGTAATTCAAAATAATCTTTATTGTTTAAAAATAATCAATTTAGTTCCTATTATTTCCCATAAAATTTTATTTAGTCTTCAAATAGAGATAACATGCATAAATTGAATTTAATATTTTTAGAAAATAATAGAGACTAAATTGAATTTTTTGAAAAATGATAGGGACCAAATTGATTAAGTTTGAACAATAGGGACCATTTTGAATAAATTTTGTAAATATTATAGACCTCTATGAATCTTTTAAAATATTAAGGACTATATTAAAAAATCATTTAAACAATAGGGACTAAGTGTGAAATTTACCCTTATTTACTCCAATAACTTTTTGATTCCACTCACTAATTTATCGTTTTCAACTAAGAAAGAAAGAATAAAGTTTTATTTTTATTTTTTTATAACGAGTAGCTCACCTTAAATACGATCACTGACGATTTTAGACTTGGATCAGTAACGGCTTATTAAAAAAATGTTTAAAAGATCTATATATTTTTAGTGAAAAAGATTAATTAGCCCTTACTAGAAAAAAATAATTCATATAGTTTAAAAATAATATGTGTTAGTTCTCACAGAGAAGAATTCATGAATTCGTTCTTGAGCACAATCACATTATATTTACTCTAAAATTACAGACTTTATAGTTCAGTGATATATTTCAATATATGCACTAATTCTCTCAAAGATAAGTTAGAACTAAAACATTTTAATTCACGAATCATCACCTTTATCGTTTGGTTTCCTATTGGGCACACGCAAAAGCTTTGAATACAAATAAAGATTTTTTGTGTCAAAAATTCAAACTTAACTTTAAAAGATGCTGAGAACCCCAGAGATTAACATGGTGAGTTCTCTAGATCTTCAACAACAAATTCATCTGAGGGTCACCTTTGAATTGACGACTCAGATGTTGGCCCCATCTCATCTGATGGCCCTCGTGAATTGTGTGTTTCAAATTATAAGTGGACCCTTTTCATCTCAAGGACTTTTTAGAAATGCCCTTGGCTTTGGTATACATTATTATCCCATTAATATTTAATTCGACAACAGATTATTTTGGTAATAATTTCATCTTTGATTCTTAAATAAAGCCACACGTGAATCGAAGAATAATTTGTCATATCAAACTATAGACTCATGATTCAAAGTGTAACGTTTCTTTTCGAAGTTAGTCGACCTTACTCTGTGAAAAAATAATTAATCTGGTTTTTTTGTTTTTTGCAGTTTACCTTGATTTCGCTCAGTAAAATAAGGTTTGTGTTGATTTTAGATAAATATTTTATTGATCTCTTAATTTCGACAAAAATGATAACCAAGTTCTAATTTTATAAATATATATTTTTTATGACGTGAAACACCCACGGACAAGGCTCTTTATATCCACCCCAAGTAACTAAGCCCCGAATGCAACAATACTCCTTGATACATACACCAAATTAGTCCTGAAGATATTTACCTTTTGATTTGATTTAATTTGATGTCTTCTCAAAGTTTTGTTGGATTTTTTTTGAATGACGTAAAAACTCAATTGCCAAATCCGATCACCAATAAGACCAATTTTCTGGGCCACCGACAACAATTTGGACCTGCCTGCTGCATAATCTACATGCACGAATTCACTCTTGTAATAGTCTTTTTTGTTGATCATTCAAGGTAATTAGAGATCTGAATGCAAGGGGACCAACCAAAAAAAATTATGTTACCATTAACCAATTTTATGAAGCCTCTTGCCAATTCGCCGAGGGTTCGTAAAAATGTAAAATAAATGTAAAATAAGACTACGTATAATAAATTTTAAAGTAGATTAAATCTTTTTTTAAATTCCGAATATAATGAGAGTTTTATACACTGAACAACCTTTTTATCATTCAACTTTATGAACTTCTTGCCAATCCATGAAACCACAAATTCTTGGCTCTGGCCTTCCTTTAATGGGGTTGCCCAGGACACTTCATCTTGCCATTTCGTAGTGTTGATCATTGCAGTTAAACCAAAGTATTTGGCCTTTCTATGCTCACGCTTCACTAACCTATCACGTGCTAAAAAGAAGAAAGTACGAAAGAATAGTAAACAGTACACTGCAGAGACAAATTCTTCCTTCCAACTAAACAGTTGTCCCACCCTGAGTTAAAAAGTGGGCCCCACCATAGACGGCCGGACAACCATTTGCCGGAGTTTCCCCACCGCAGAAAGCTTCTACATATTAGAAGTTCTCTTGGATTCGAGAAGGCCAATAGAATACTCAAATTAAACGAGCAAGTAAATCGTCTCACAAGACTTGTGAGCTTGGCTAGCCTAGAGCAAATGAAAATCGAAACACTTCGAATGAAACCATAAGATTTTCTGTAGTAAATTCAACTAATATATGGAAATGGTGATCATCTTTAAAATTATACTGCAAAAAATGATCTATTGTTCACTATTTGGTTCTGTGTGCAATTGAAATTGAAATCAACTGATTCCTAAACAATAAGAGAAAGGTGAGGAGAATATACAGTTTGACACAGTTGATCGATCTCCAAACCAGAAGGTTTGATCCAGGAAGAAGTGGGGGGGACTTTAATCAAGCATCGTCAGCATCACTTCCACCAAGCTGAACGTCCTGACTGATTGAATAGTGACTCCCATCAGGACCCAACACCTTAAACCTATTGAACCAGAAAAACACATATGACTCAATCATCAACACGAGATGTGATGCCAACACCACAGTCGTCAAATATATACCTCTCGAGGATAAACTTCCCTTCCTTGTATTTTTGACTCTTCTCATGTGCAGCTTCCTGAAACAAACAAGAAGATCTAAGTGCAAAATATATAAGATCTTACCAGCGATGACAAGAACCAGAAACAACAAAGCTTACAAAGTTTGATAAGATCTTACATATTTCCATCCAACAATAGAGCCACATCCCACGCAGAATATGTCAGCGACGGTGTGCATTCCTGTCATCATCATCCGCTCTTCTTTTTCTCCATCAGTGACATTTACACTGAATTATGAGAAAAAAGTATATCACATGCTCAATGAAAGAACTCATGCATTGATAGCTTTGACTATTATCATTGCAGTCACTCAAGGACTTCATAATCTATTTGAGTGTACGGTATACATACAGAAAACAACACTTACACTTTATTGAAAAGATAAGCCTTCCCATGCCTGCAGTGGAAAGACTGAAACGAAGGAAAAGATTAGATCACATTCCTGCCTGTAAATCAAATCCAAGTACTAGCAAAAAGAATTTAGAGCACCAAATATGGGATAAATATTGTTATAAGACTCTACGTGGCTTCAACCAGAAGACTATATAGAAGTTATAAGGACGAACCACCACAGATCGAATTCAAGCTTACGTACCATATGCATACTCTGCTCCCCAGGTTCCATGGGGGTGAGGGCAGCCAATTACCAAAGGGAAGAAGCTAAGTGCTTAATAATGTGTAAGATGTCTACGATAATTTTATAATAGCGAATAACATTTTGAAGGTTTCTCTTTGATCTAGATATATGCTAAAAGAATTTGCGTTTGATTTTGGGACTAAATCATATTTCACTAAGTTACTAAGATATTATCAGGCTGATTGATAACAATCTGTTACGAAATTTGGAAAGGGAAGAAGTTCAATTTGCAAGAAATCCCCATGAAAACATTTGTCTGTTAGGAACCACAGAAGTCCGATTTTTAGATCATTTATTGCTAGCACACAAAGAGAATACTAAATTCAAACTCAGAAACACGTTAAAATAACTTTTGGCGAAATAAAATTCTATTGCAATAAAGGGATGAAAACTTTTGTCCCTATTCTCGATGCAAAAGTGGAAATCCTAATATATATATTTTTTAGTTCTCTTGCTTAATCAAATTACTTCCAAGAGCGAAAACGAACGGCCTAATGTAATAAAAGGGCATTCAGCTTCTACTGCCATGTCTTGCATTTCCTTTCCAACAAACAAGACTTAACTTTGGATTTCTGTCTTTGCATCCCTTTCTTATAACACCTTTAACATTAAGTGTAGTGATTTGCAACAAGAGAGACACCCTATTCCTCATTTGGAAGAAGACACTAAATTTCGCTTGTAAAACAACATCTATATAGATTTTCGAAAGGCAGCAAGTACTCAAGTTATATATAGAACAACTAAATAAAATACATTATTTTTCCATCTCAATTCCAGAATCAAGACATGAAACATAAAGTATGCAATGGTGTCCCTAGAGGGGAAAAAAAAGAAAAGAATTAGGAGCTTGCAACTATTTTTCAAATTACGTAAGCCTAGAGAACAAAATTTGATAGCACAAGAACAATAAAATATTTATTGCCGCAATCAACAAAAACGACAAATGAAGAAAGATTCCACGCATTCAATATACAAGAATATAGAAATGCCAGTTTGACCACGCTAATAAATAGATGCCATCTTTCAGCAACACCTCGGCAGACATAATTACTCGTACACAAACAAATTATGCGTTTAGAGTTACTCTAAAAGCATAGGTCCAACCCCATTAGACTCATTATTATTACACAACAATGAAAATATGCTCTAGAGCATCCATTCAAGCCAAGGAATTTCAAGGCTACAAGATACGTAACATCCACTACTCCAAGATCAAACATTGTGCTGCGACCTCCTCAACCTGTTAGTAACCAAATGTTTGGACGAGTGCATAAAGAACGAATTCAATCAAAATTGACATCTTTTGCAACCCAAAATACAGTCAGCTATGAGATATTGGCTTACTTTACTTTGCTTAATCAAGGTAATAGAACTGTCACCCTCCTGACCCGCAAAGGGAGACCGGTTAATCTAATATCAACTAGGTCCAAAATGTCTAAACCGGAGTTATTATTTGAACTTATCTACTAAGTCCAAAATGTCTAAACCTGAGTTGTTATTTAAACTTATCAACTAGGTCCAAAATGTATAGACCAAAGTTATTATTTAAACTTATCAACTAGGTCCAAAATGTCTAAACCGAAGTTATTATTTAAACCGACCATGCCAAATTATAAACGAAGCCCATATCGTGTCTCCTATCAACGTGAACCATCACCACAACCATGCAGACTATGCTGAATTCCTAATAAATTCAGAGCAATAATTTTAGCCATGATCAAACTAACTCCAACTAGGATCTACACAGTAAATTCCTCGTTTCTATTACAAAATTCCCATTTAGTATTATCAATTAATTTTCAGGAGATTTAATCCTAACCCTTGATTTCCCTTGTTGATTAATGCAAAAACAAATGCCAATTACATGAATATATATATATATATATATAAAAGAAACCTTAGAGATGATGTCATCAGCAAGCGCAAGATGAGCTTGACAGTACTTGCAGCTGTAAATGTGGCCTTCAAGACTGATCAAAAATAGCCTACCCATTGTTGCGATCAAGCTCTTATACGTTATGTATATCAACCACCCTTCAAAAAATTGCACAACCATGAACAAAGAAATTATAATATTAATAATAATAATAACGAATAACAACAAACCCAACAAAATTTAATGAAGAAAAAATGAAAAGAAAAGCCCCAATAAAGATAACGATTGAGAGATTGGTGATATTATCACCTAAGCAAGATGCAGTGGGGGAAAGAGACTGTGCGTATTTTTTTTTTTACGTATTTGTATGTGCGTGGGAGAGTGTGAAATTATAGTGTGCATTAGAAAGGTGTCTTGTGTTGTATGGTACAATGGTATATACTTTGAAAGGGTAAATTATGCAAATAGTCCCTATTGTTTATAAATTTTTTTAAGTTGGTTATTAATATTTAAAAAAAATTATATTAATCTTTAATATTTATAAAAGTGATTCAAAATAGTTTTTATTATTCAAAACTAGTCAATTTAGTCTCTATTATTTTTCAAAAATTTTAAATTAGTCCCTAAACATAGGTCTTATGTCTTATTTTTCAAAAAATTTAAATTAGTCCCTAAACATGGATCATATATAAAGACTAACTTGAATTTTTTTAAGAAAACAAGAAGGACTAAATTGAATTTTTTGAAACATAATAAGGACCAACTTGACTAGTATTGAACAATAGGGACTATTTTGAATCATTTTTGCAAACATTAGGGACATTTATGAATATTTTCGAACATTAAGGATGTTATTGAAAAAATATGTAAATAATATGGATTAAATGTGAAATTTACCTTACTTTGAAATTGCTAAAAAGCGAGACGGGTTTGGCTGATTGTAGATGCGCGTCTCGTGTGTGAAAACTTAATTTAAAAGATTAGAGGAGAAATAATTACTTACACTTAAAAATTACCTCTTGTCATGATAAAATCTCGATATAAGATCATTAAATGAGATTCATTCTCTATCATTTTGTAGCATTTTCCTATATTTTGATTATTCAGGATTCGACCCCTCAATATTTTATTTACACATTTTTTGGTCGAATATTTGTTTTTTTTTTTTGGGCCTTTGAATATTTGTAAATGAATAACATGAATGTGTACGATTATTCTAATTAAAATATTTTTGTTTTGATGTTCTAGTTTATATATAATACTTAGCTTCGTGAGTGTGCCTAATTATTTTTAGTTCTTTTAAATTTCTTATACATAACATGTTTTCACGACAAGATTTATCTCTTTATATAAATTTGTGTGACAATCGTGTATGATAAGATTATGGTAGAAAATAATATTACATCATCACCAAGTGAATCAAATTAGTTGATTGGTATGAAATGGAACGAAAATCCAAGTTGTGACTGAAATAAACTTTGCATTACATTCCTTGATATGAGGTGTAAATTGGGGTATAAAATGATAAATTGAAAATATTGTAAATCTACAAACATGAATGATCTTAGATAAAATTTGATGATTGATCCCCCTATGAAGCTTGTCAATCTTCTCCATGACATCCATGTAAGAACTTGAATTGGTTAAGTTTTTGGTAACCAATGAATTTCATATGTCATTGACAAGAAAAAGATAGAAAGAACCATATATACTTAAAACCTAGTGTTCTATTAGATTTCAATTGTTCATGGCTTATAGAAGTATGCATAAAAGTACTATTCTCAAAAAAAAAAAAAAAGACATTGTATCCGAGGATGAGTTACAAACTGCAATTATCTCCATTTTCAATTACAATCCATGACATAGATAACATAACAGACTCCATTAAAATGGGGAGAATTATGATGGCGTCAAAATGAAGAATGAAAAGAATGCGTCAAAATAAACATCAGAATCTTGATGTAATGGTAAAAAGTTGCCTATGACAAATTGTTTCTAAAGGCTGATTTGCGGTCAGAATTATCCGCAAAACTCTGTGCGCTACCATGCTCAACTTCTTTCCCTGTTTGCCAGATATCAGCAATGAATTGAATCAAGTAAAAGTTTGTATGCACTCGAAATACCATCATAAATGCAGTTTGCTTCCGGGACTTTGACTATCAACTTTACCAACTCTTTGAGGAGGCCAGACGATGTGGGTAACCCTTCCACGAATCAAACCTAGGGGAATCTGGAAACAGTTAACAAAATGTTAATAGAAATTCATAACTTCAACCAATGAGAATCTTGGTTAAGTTGTTTTTCAAACAATCTTAACTTCAATGGCATTGTAATCAATAACTCCTACTGGTTGCAGAGATACCGATTCTAGCACAGTAGCTATACCATTCAGCATTCAAGCAACGATATGCGTCAGCTACTCTACAAGGAACTACAGCAAACTCTTATCTTTTACAAAGATTATTGACCTCGGCTGAGAATGGAGATTATAGTGTCCCAACCCCTTGGAAAGAGGGAAAAAAGAATGGGAAAGTAAAATAGAAATAATGGAATGGGGTGAAAGAGAACAGGCAAATACGTACACAAAGAGAGACATCGTTCCTGGCGCTATTCATCAAAAGATGAAGTAACGCCCAATGGTGAAATCACATGAGCAGGTTACTTAAGAGGAACGTTAAACCATATGGCAGCTAGAGAATCATGAACTGTTGAGTTCCATTTTAAGTTGATCATTAATGTGAAAATGGGATACAGTTAGAGATTTATCCATTAAGATGATATTTAAGAGGAAACGTTGCCACCCTTAAATCGCAGAAATTTAAAAAAGCAAATGATGAACTAATAAATGGTACCAAATTTTATGGGGACGATGTTTTGCTATGTGTATAAGCAGCATAGAGAAGAAAATCATGTGATTGCAGAATGCCCAAAAGTTCCTTAAAATAGGAGTAGATTCCTGTTGAAGCAAAGTCTGAATATAAGCAAAGTAGAACATACTGGGCCATAAGATCTTGAATCAGAGCTAAGAGCTGGATTGTCTCCCTCAACCCAACAATGACCTTCTGGGATCACGACAGCATCATATGTAGTACTGACCCAGTCACCTGGTAAGGCAGTTATTCTCTTTATATTTTTCTCTCTATAATCACTTGGAGAGCTGCAAAAGGAATGAAATGCAGTCACAATACTTGCATACACAGCAAATCCTGTCACAATAATCATGGATGCACGTTCACACATACAGAGAAGTGACTCGTAAGACTTCTATACCAGTGAAAGACTACTGAACTGAATGTTACTCAACAACACTGCCGTGACATAATTAGTTGCTCATCTCGAAGACTTGAGAGATAGGAAATTCACAAGGCTAATTTGTGCATAGAATTTCTATTTTTCTCAACAATTTAATAAAACTGAGATCTCATGTAAAAGTTGACATATGAACTAAGATGTGTAAACCCATCCTCAGATCAACAACTAACTCGTTTATAAGCATGCTGGCCTGAGGCGTGTTTCCTTTACCAAAACAAGTAACCACTACAAGGCAGTATATTTTAAACACCATACATAACATCAATACAAAGGGTGGGTGCTTTTTTTTTTTTGGTCATTAGGGTGGGTACTGATTGACTGCTATTTCATTTTCACGTGTTTCCTATCTTTCCTTGTAATTACAAATGGACAAAATTACAATACTTTTGGACCAGCTTTAACATAAAAAATCTCATCATAACAAGAGAATTTGACCTCAACAAAAGTTTAATTGGAACTCAAGGTTGTAAACAAGATCACATAAATGCAAAGTTGAGTTTAAGGCAATTTCCATTAGTTAACATCATCAAAGTCACAAGTAAATGAGATGAGTGGATTCAAATATAGCAAGATGCTTTCTTTTACTAATTACACTTGAAAATGCTGATATATTCCGAGCTTATGCTCAAACTCAGATTGGAGTTAAACAATCATAAAATTCCCATTCACTGCATTCAGCTAAATTCATATTGTTAACAAAGGCTAAATATAGTACTGAAATTTCTCCAAGAAAAAGAGTGAATTGCAAGGGAAAGAGCATGTGCAGAAGGTAATATCAAGATGCTCAAAAAGTGAAATCACCAGAAAACAACCACGTCACCATGGGAAAACTTGTATCTTTCAAGACATAATTTCTCCACCAAGACACAGTCATCTGCATCAAGCTAATGGTTAATGGGAAACCTTCCATCACTGTGGTACCGAATTTCGAGCAATTACGTATACAGAAGGAGAACAGAAAAGAGAAAAAACCAACCAGTTAAGGATCCTAAAGAATTGCCTATATGGGGATTGAAAGTGGGAGACATTGAGTGGCCACGAACTGGGACAATACTGGCGTAACGATCAGATATAGTAAGGCCTATGAGGCCAACCGTGAAATACTTCTTCGTTAAATTCCATAGAAAACTTTGAGTTCCCATATCCTTATTCCCTTAATCAGCTATGCATATAAATTGAAGCCATCTGCACCCACAGAATTACAACTACTTATCTCAGCAACACGTTCGATAGAACAGACACAACACAGACACACACACTCACACACCCATATATATATATCCATAAAATACTCTCTTGCATTGACTAATTAAAGAGAGGTAAATCAGGTCAGTGGTCACAAAACACGCACAAAGCTCAAATCACTCAACAAAATTTTCTTTTGTTTCAACTCGCACGTTGAACATTAACCAATTCCATAAGTTTAGTGGTTAAATCTGATAATTTATCACAATGTACATATAAAAAAAAATTAGTGGGTAAATCTGATAATTTATCACAATGTACATATAAAAAAATTAGTAATTCCGCAAAACTTAACCATTAAACTAACATAAAAGGTTAAACAAAACTAAAACTATATGTTCAGAGGGCGATTTGGAACAAGAAAAAGTTTCGTGGCGAATTAAAACTTCGTGAATATTTAGTGACCTCTGGTATACTCTATCCATTAACACGATATTTGCAATACAAGTCATTGAAGCATATCAACCGAGACAAAAACAGAGCTCCAATTAATTCGGGTTCTTTACCTCGATTCCATAATTATATTCGATAATTACAGTATGAATTATACATAATTATCCTCTTAGTGGAAGAAAATGGCCCCAGATACCTATTAGTTAATTCAGTATAAATAATACATGAAAATCCCACAGAAAATATTATTAATGCAACTAATCATATCGAGTTATTTCAACTTCCAAACCCTTATCGTTATATATATATATATAATTTTAAGGAGTTAAAAAAGTAGTCATATATAGATACATACACACACATATGTAAATATATATAGAGAGAGAGGGGCTTACATAGGAAATGGAGATGAGGGTTTTGCTTGGTATGCAGTCAATTGAGTGAGGAAGATAACAGAGAGGACTTATAGAACCCCAGGGGTCACCGTCGATTGTATTGAGTTTTGGACAAATTTTGAGGACAAATATACAAAAAGCAAAAGAAAGAGGGCCCGCTCTGCAATATTTCGTAATTGTGTAGATGTGTTTTATACAGAACAAGTGTTTTCTCACCCAAATTTATTTCGGCATAGCTGGTTTTAGCATTCATTACATCAAAAAGAAAAAAAAGAGCCCTCGGCTAGCCAATTATGGGCTTCAACAACCTCTTGGCTCTGATAAGATTGATAATCTCCTGCGACAATTCAAAATGCTCGTAAAAAAAGACAGAAAGGGTGTTTCCTCACCCAAACTTATTCCGACATAACTCATTTTAGCCTCCATTACATCAAAAAGGAAAAAAAGAAGAAAAGAGAGCCCGCTCTTCATTTTAAATTGTCCACTAAACAAATTTTTGATTTTATTTTACCCCACTATTGGTTTTTTTTGACAAATTTCTTATTTTATTATACCCACTCAATTAGTTTTTTTAATTAATTTTAAAGAATTTTCATTTTTAACTGGGAAAAATTATCATTCGCCACATGGTTTCCATAATATAAAATAAAGTAAGATAAGGTAAGTAGACGTTTATCTCTCATTTAGTTTTTGTAGTTTGTATAATAATATTAACCTCCCTTTTTATCTAATAAGAGATTTCACAAAAACCAAATCAGACCAAATTTTGTTCTACTAGGTAAGATTGGGTAAGTGACTTTCACAAATATGTGTTGTACTTTTGTTATCACAAAAACATCCATTCTTATTCTACAAACAAATCTTTGTTGATTAATAGTAAAATATATCATTATTTTGTCAACCATGTGCCTTTAATTTGATATTATATTATGTGGATACAATTGTTACTTGCTATTTGCTACCCATCATAACCATTAACCTTCGCAAGATTTATCTGAGAAATATAATTAAAGTGTAACTTCTCTACCAATGTTTTATTTGGAAGGAAGAAAAAGAAAAGAGAGTTACAGAAAAAATTTCTTTTGTTTTCACTCAAATAAAAATTAATACACAAGGCAGCCTTTTAATCTGCGTGAACAAGTTATTCTTGATATGTAAATTAAGGTCCCATCTTTTTATCGTATTTGTATACAAAGTCATTTAAGAGGAAAAAGTTTCTTTATTTTTCTAAAAGTAGTTTTAAATGTGTTTCAATAATAACCACCATATAAAGGGTTCATATATCTTAATATTCTTGTCCACACACAATCGCTTGAAATAAAGCTTAACATAAAGTTAATATTTTTGGAGAAATAAGTTGATGTATTATTTCTATTTTTTTTTCTTTTTTCTTTTATTATCCATATGAATATCGATAATTGATTCAAAGAATGAGACATGAATCACAAAGAAAATGGATAGTTTTATTGTTGATTTGAAAGGCTTCTTGAGATCTATCATCTATCGCTTAAAGTAATTTTTAGAGTATATTGCATTGTCAAAATGTAATAGATAAGAATGTGGTTGCTTCTATTTTAATGCTATTTTTGAATTACGAAATGTGTTACAATCTCTGATTAAAAAAACACACACACACACACACACAAATGTGTCACCATCTTCTTCATCACAACTATAAACATGTAAAATCAGACTCAAACCACACAATATCTCATCATGTACTAGCCTATATTTGGCAATAAACTTTATTTGTGCTTCTTTAGTAAATTTGATCTTCTATCATAGTTATCAATCTTTAATTGAAGAGCAATTAAATTACTCCTTTTTAATTTAATCACATAGCTAATATTCAATTACCACTCAAGTGCAGGTTAGAGAACCTACTATAGACGTTATTTATTGTCTTCAACGACTACCCCGTACTTGCTAGCTAATCCTACACCAAGATAGCTGCCATGTTCATATTTCATACGTTAATGTGCCAATATAGTCGATATAGATTGTGCATAAACATGTCATCTTACAATTTTTACAAGACGGTACATGATGATTAAAACTCTCATACATAAAATGCTCGAACAAACAAATCTAAGAGAAAAAGCCAAAGGTGTCCAAAATGGTAGTGTGAAGTGGGTCACTCAAGTGAGTAGCCCAATTGTTAAGTGGACCTTTGCCAGTGGCAGCAGCCTGGACAGCAAAACCAAGGAAACCAACCATGGCAAGACGAGCATGCTTGATCTCAGCAAGTTGAAGTGTTGCTTTCTTCTCAGGGTCAGCAGCCAAGCCCAGTGGATCGAAGAATTTTCCACCAGGGTACAATCTCTTCTCTGGGTCAAGCTCTGCGTTCCTTTGGAACTCAATGTATCCAATCACCAGCACCTCAATCCAGATCAATGTGGTTATGGAGAATGGTAGTGGTTGCCCAAGGTATGATGATCCTTCGATAAGCTCAACCTGTAAAAATCGTAACCAAAACGTTACAGGGATGGATCTAGTATATTTTGTCGGTGAAATTATGTGATTTTTTAGTGATCAAATTTAGTATATCGTCGTTTGTCTGGGACTAAAGAATTTTTCAAACTGAAAATATCAAAAGATTTTAAAGTATATGGTCGAGTCAATGGTACTTCAGCTCCTACAACTACTCGGGTTTTAGGGGCAGATCCATGACACGTTATTTAACATTCATATATTATTATTATTATTTTTTCAACGGAAACTAGTATCATAAGAATATACATATTTTAAAAAAAAATTAGAGTAAGTGGGAGTTAATGCCTCCGCCTTTGGGAAGGGTTGGATCCGTGAAGGAAACCATATTAATTTCTTTTTTACTTTTAGGGGCAAAGCATAAAAATCAACAAATTAAACAATTTATAAACAAAGTCATACTAAAATATTTTACGATTATGTCTCGTTGATTTATCATTGCTATGTGACACCATGTATAAAAATTGTCAAGTAGTGGCTCAGAAGCAAACTTTTATGTAGCAATATCATGCTTCACGTCATCATCGAATCTAAACATGCAATGCATTATTTTTTTTTATTTTACAATGAACTCAGAAATTGTGATTGGAATTTAAACTTTAAAATTAACAGGTTATTATTCGAGCACTATATAATAAGTAGTATATAATAAGTACGTACCTTTCCAGCATCTTGCCATGTAACACCAGTGAGCCACTCAACAGTCAAGGCACCAAGAGTAGCCAACATAGCCCACCTACCGTGGATGAGCTCACACTCTCTAAACCTTTGAAGCCCGAAGACTTCACTGTAAGGCTGAAATGGTGTAGCCTTCACGTCAGCGGTCTCAGTCCTGGTTCCAATAACATCACCAGCCAAGTTCTTAGCCAGGTTTTGATCCAACGAGTCCAAGTCATATTGCAAGTACTCAGCTGGCTTGCCAAGTCCAAAAGGGTCGAATCCATAGTCACCAACAAGGCTGCCATCGAGATATTCTGGGGCTTTAGCTCCAGGGAACCATAATGGCCTGTCAGTGATTGGTTTTGATGCAGACCTTTTCGGTGCTGCTTTCTTCTTTCCAAACCCGAAACGTGCCTGGACACGCCCTGAGCCAGTGTGGATTTCGGGCAGGCGTGTGCCTAGAAATGAGGATGTGGCTGCAGCAGCTGTGGTGGTGGCCATGGCGTGTTGTGTTGTGTTGTGTGTGTGTTGTGTGTGTTGTTTTTGGTTGGGTTATAGAGAGATCACAGTTTGGTGATGGAGAAAGAGATTTTTGGGAGCTTAGGAGATTATCTATGGTGGGGATGTATGGCCGTTGGATGAGGGAATGAATCCATCTGAGGGTTGTGAGAGTCTAGGCCTTATCTGATTCTTATCTATTTGTTGGATTTGGGCTGGTTTAACTGGTTTGTCATATGCCACGTAGGATGATATTCTGTGGTTGTCAATTTCAATGTCAATGGATGGTGGGAATAGAAATTGGGAGAAAATCTCTTATTCTTTTTAGAACTTTTTATTTGTACACACCGCTGCATCGATTGTTTAATAATTTGATAGTCAAATTTTATCAAAAATTAGAGATTCTATAAGATAAGTTCTCACATTATTAAAAAAAATATCAAGTTTTGAGAAACATGATATCACCTAGATGAAGCATAATTCAAATTAATTGAGTACAAAATCTTTTGAAGTTAATCCAAGTAAAATTAGCTTGTGACTAGTTTGAATTCGATACATGAATAATTCTCTCGCTTATACTCCAAGTACTTCACCACTAAATTAACACTTTAGATTAAATTAGAAAGAATCTTTATTGCTTGTTTTAGAGGTCATATTAGTTAGATGACCATGAATTTCACCCTTTTCATGAAATTAACATTGACAAATTATGTGAGATGAAAATAGAACATTGATATAGTTGTTAAAATCTAGCCTAGAGCTAGGTCTCATTTTCAAGAAGCGGACTAAGTTTTAATTAACTCGAGTTTATGCATCAACAAGTTCAACTTGTACCACAAGTTAAGAAATCCTTATGAATAAACCTCCACTGATCTTGTTGAGGGAGGGAGAAGAGAGACAACATGCCTCCAACATTATCTTTTTCTCCACCCACAACTCTATCATTCATGATTTATTCACCTTCTTTTGACCGTCTATGCCTTCTGTATTTAACAAGTTGTTCGAGTCCATAAAAAAAAAAAATTATAGCGGTATAAATCGGTATAAATCATGTACTTTTAATTGTAACTCCAAGGGTCAACATACATCTAATTTGATTCAAAACTTGTGCTCTCTCATGGCCCAATTAAACTTAAGTTTTACATTTTAAAATATGTTTCATAATATAATTTGGTCTCACAATCTGAAAATAAATTGCGCGAGACTTAATGTTATAAATTAGATGTGACCATTATGTTTGCTCCGCTAAAGTCCTATATTCAACTTTATTTTTGTGACTTTAACAAGTTGTCCATGTTAAGCAATGATAATATATTTGCTATTTGTTACAAATATGCAATTTAGTAAACTTGTAAATGGTATTGCTAAGAGATGCAAGGCTGAAGAAGCAATTTAGTTTGAAGCCTTAGCATCATGGATGGATCCAAGAATCTTGTTCTATGGGGTTAAACTACTCAATTTAACAATTATATAAGAAATTTTTTTTTGTCCAGAGGAGCTAAATTAGTTTTTCATACTAAAATAGCTTCTTTTTTTTGTCGATATACTAAAGTACCTTAAAACCACCTTTTTTTACCCCAAAAAATAGGGTGACTGGGGGCATTTCTTGGCAAACGAAGTTCAAAATCAACAAGGATTTGTAGAACAAAGAAAATATAGAGAATTTAATTCACGCAAAAAATGACCTTTGATCAATTTCTTTTTATTTTCTTTCAAAGATTTATGATCTACTTTTACTCCAAAAGAAAAATGAAGATTATTCTTTTTCTGATTTAAGAAAGACGTAAATTATACAACACATATTAAATGATATCACCTATAAGAATTTGATGTCGCAATCTCAACTCGCAAACTAAAATGAAGACACTAAAACTTGCTGCTGCTTTTGCTCTGCTCCTCACTGTTGTTCCCAACAGCTTAGCTTGCTAAACCATTACTATTATGTGTCTTGATTTTGCTAGGACCATCATAAAAGGCTCTCCCATATAAATAACTCGTTTCCCACCTTGAAATGGATCAAAGAGCTAAAATGGTGTTTGTTAGATACAAAATTCACCGAGTCGAGCTGGTGCATGTCCCGTCCCTAGTATGAGCCGAGGACCTGCACAAGAAAAGGAAAGAAACGAAGGGGTTATCTCCCACGTTTCTCCTCGAGTGAGAAAATTAGTATTTAGCTCGGGAATAGTCTATCAGACAATAAATTTAGAAGTAGGAATGAATTAATTGAATCTCTTTTACTCATTTTCCTATGCTATTTATAGTAATGTGGTTGCCCTTTTGGGGTGGTCCCTTTTTGTCCTTGTATATCCTCTTCGTGACAAGTGTCTCGTCATGTGGGCTACTTTCCTTATTATGGGCTTTGGGCCGCTAAGACACTAGGGCCATTTTTTATCCATATCAGAAGCCCCCTGATTTCCTGAGCTCTGCAAGAGGTCAGGGAATCACTTACTAACATGTTTCCATTTCCTCGGTGCATTTATCCTCTTTTGCCCTTATGACTAAGTACGGTCTAATCATTGCTTAATTGAATCAGCAAGGTGGTAGATGATAATTGTTGCACTGGACAACATTGGATACAATTAGGCAGCATTAGTGTTAGCTTTATTAACTCAGAGTCAACAAAGATTTGCTAAGTCGAGAAATAAGACACTGAGCTCCTGTGAGTCTGAATTTATCAGGTTTACTCCTTGTGGGAGTGGTTTGAGAGCATAGTAGGTGCTCAGAGATCGAGGGTAAGTCAATGTGCTAATCTAAGTAGCAAGAAGATAACTAAGGACATGACATATAAAGCCTCATAGAGAAAACCTTTCTCGTCCTCCTGTAGGGTCTCTCTCATGACCCGAAGGTTGGGGGTTCACTTTTCTTGGATCGATTAGTTCTCTTTGAGCTCAGAATTATTGTTTTTGAACTAAATGAAAGCTTGATCACCTTACTTGAGGCGCTTTCCATTTTTATCATTTTTTTGGGTTATATATTAAACTCATTAGGTTCAATCTCGAGCCAATGTTGCCCATTGGCTGGCAAGTGTTGTTGTTCTTTGGGTCGGATTTAGGCCTTTAGACCTTATGCCAACCTTCATCCCTTCATCCTTGTACTCTGATTGTCAAATTAAGTCTTCTTTGCATCCCGAGAAATATTCCTTGGATGGAATGTGGTTTGCGGGCCATTGCATCTGTGACAGCCCCTGTATGACTTTAGTTTTGAGTTTTTGGTTAGGTTAGGCAAGCCCCCCAGACCCTCATCTCTATTCCTGTCATGAATCCCGATTTGGAAGTGTCCCCTCAATGTTGTTTAGTACATGCCGTAGCCCTCCAGCGATTATCACTTGCATATTATTTTATGGTTCGATCCATATTCTTGGGTTCTAGCCTTAGTCGTGGCCTGACTTTATTTCTCAGACATATTACTTATGTGTCAACCTTTGGGTTTGTCTTATATTTAAACCCACTTAGGCCTTTGTTAGGTTTCCTCGGGCTTGTCCTTGCCCTTGGCATATATCTTAGTGAGAAAGGGCTCGACTTTGGCTTTTCAAAGCTTATTCGCGTTCAACGACGAATCTAGGTTTTGGTTCTAAATAACTTTGAGTCAAACTTTAATAATCTTGGGCTTTAATGACCCGAAGCTTGACCCTCATGGCCTAGAGCTCGAATCTGATGTCCTCGGGATTGGATGACCCTATTCGATTAGTAGCCTCGTGATTAGATATCCCTTATTCAATTCTAATTGTCCTAGGGTCAAAATGACCATTTCTTGGCTTTAATAATCTCGGGGTCGAATGACCCTTCTTTGGTTCTAATGGCCTCGAGGTTGGATTGGTCTTTTTTCGGTTCTAATGAACCTTGTCTCGAAATTTGGCTTTAACATTGGCATTATTATTTTCGGGCTCTTATGACCTCAAGGGCTAGCTCTTAAGATTTGGAGCTCTTACGTTCTTAGGCTGGCTTTGATGACGTGGCTCATTTATAATAGTCTCGATATTTGGCTTTACGGGCATATGGTTGGACTTTGATAGCCTCAGAATTGGGCTCATGGCCAGGGGTTCCGGTAGACCTCGAGCTTGGCTTTGAAGGCATCACGATTCAAACCCCTTTTCACACTTGTTTTTTGCTTAGCCTTTCACTTTTGAATTCAACTAATATTCACCTAAGATAACAGTTAGGAAAACTTTTCCTTTTGGTACATTTTCTTTTATAGAATTTAAATTATCCGACCTCTTAAGATCCTTTGTCCTCGAATTTATGGTTGCTTGAATCCTCGGGCTGATGGCACTCAGCCAAACCCTGAATGAATATAGTTCGAGGACGTATCCTCCATGAGTGATGGTTTCTCAACTTTAGGATTAACGATCTGATACTTATCTTGGGCTGTTGATCTTTTTATCTTTGGCTCGACAGCCAGATTCCTATTTCGGGTGGTGGTCTTTTGACCTTTGGCTCGATCGCTTGATTCCCTTTTGAGGGTGTTGATCTTTAGACCCTTTGGCTCGGTTGCCTATGATGGTCTTTCGTTGGCCTGCTGTTGCCTTTTTCCCATTTATGGGGTCTTGGTCAGTCATTTATGATATTCGTCGGCCCATTTTAGCCTTTTACTCATTTATGGGGTATTTGTCGGTTATTTATGACCTTCGTCGGCTCATTTTTGTCTTTTACCCACTAATGGGATTTTGGTCGGTCATTCGTGACCTCTTCGTCGGCATTTCTTGGCCTTTTACCCATTTTTGGGCTCTTCGTCGGTCACATTTCTGGACCATTTGGTAGGCGCTTTTTGGCATTTTACCCTTTTTTGGGTTCTTCTTCGGTCACGTTTCTGGACCTTTTGGTTGGCACTTTTTGGCCTTTTACCCATTTTTGGGTTTTTCGTCGCTCTCGTTTCTGGACCTTTTGGTCGGCACGTTTTGGCTTTTTTGCCCATTTATAAGACTTTCATCAGTCATTTGTGACCTTTTCTGGTTTGATTGCCTCTCCCATTTCAGGTACAATTGGCATTCTTGATTAGCTCTGATGGCTTGGAACTCTTACACCCGTTGATAGGCTCTACTACAGAAGATGTTAGCAATTCAAACACCTTTGAGATGGTGGTTCATTGTATTCGGGCCAAATCCCTATCGCATTAATAGTTGACCAAGCTGATACATCCTCATTATTTTAGAAAAGGAAATAATTAGTACCTTCTCGGAGTTTCAGGAGGCAGTTCGTGCATAAACCCTCAGGTTGGGAGAGCTCTTTTGAAATCTGGCAGATCTAATCTAATTATCCTTATTGAGGTCGAGGTCGGGCTAATCTAATCGCCCTTAGTGTTGATTTTCTGAGGAATTATTTCCTTGACTCGTTTGTTGTGCAATTGCTTTGCTTTCTTCCTTCACTGCTTGAAGTCCTTTCCATTTTCTCGGTCTTTGGATTCATCATTATTTCTTCACAATTCTTGCTTTTGAAGTCAACTATAGGCACTTGGTAGCTCAATTGAGTGAAGCAGCAGATGCAGAAAAGCTGTATTGTGACAGTTCACCTATATATACACATTTTGCTTGCAGAAGATATATATGTTTACATCTATATGCATATGAATCAACAAATATATTGGTAGCAGGATAATGTAACTTCTAAAATAAGTAACTTATTGCTTTAGCTGATTGATCTATCGTTGTAGTACTATGCCTCGTTAAAAAAAAGGTCAACAGTACTACATAAAAGGATAAGGCCGCACCTTTTGGTGTTCTGAAACTGATCAAACCAATAGTGAGTTTTTATAAGGTCCTGCCTCGACCTTTTTCTTCTAGATTCTATTCTTAGCTAAAGCCAATACATTATTTGATCCAATGATGAGGTCTCCCTTATCATTTTTCAACGTGAGGGCTTGACAATAAGCAGTTCAAATTAACCTAGAGATGTACTATTTGATTGTACAAATGCAACTCAAAATTGATGAGAAAGATGAAGTGACTTATAATAAAGTTGTATGTGTATAAATGATTTTCCTAATACCTCTGGAATTCACACATGATTTTATTAAAGAAATGGTGCATCCTGGCTTTTTATCAAGCACCTCTGGAGCATACTTATTAAGTGTACAATATTCTAAGCTATGCCATGGAAATCATGTAATCTATTAACTCGACTAGGTAGAAATACTAATGTTCATGGATGGAATAGCATTTCAAATTGTCGATCAGTGAATGTATGCTAGCTCACATTAGTGTATTACTATCAACAAATCAGATTCATTGGAAGCATGCCAACAAGATGCCTATTTTCAAATAAATTACCATAAATGAAATGATAATGATAAAATAGCCTCACAAACATATAATAAACGTAGTTGTCTAGTTATCAATATAGTAACCATACTAGTTAAATATTAACATGTTTGCATAATTGTGCATTTGAGCTGCTGCCTACACAAAGCCATGCATGCAATAAATTATCAACATGATATCATGCTAACTCTGAGGCACGACCACACAAGAACATCATTGGACTTAGTCAAATGAGATAAAATTTATTCAACCAACATTTGGATAGAATATTTTCATGATAAAACTTCCCCAAAGGCGTAAGTTATTTTATCAGTTTTTTTGTTGCTCCACTCAAGAGACTAAAGCTAGAATACTATGCAGATAGCGGTTAAAGCTCGTGCATATTGTCCTTTGAAACACTTACTTCTTTAAGCTATTTTATCAAACACCTTTAGCTCAAACTAGATAAATACATTTACCTGAGCTTTTCAATGCGAAGTTCACCTCGGCATTTTGATGAACATCTTTGGTGTAAACCTTACGAGAAATATATATGCTCGTCTAAAACATTCAACTTGTGTATATTTGACACATGATAACGTGCTACGTTGCCCCTTTAAAATGCCTATTCATAATGCCGAAGTATTTAACATATAATAGCAGCTTGTGCATGTTGAAATTTTTGAGTCTATAATGTCTTATAGTCACACACTGAATCAACATGGCTTTCATGTAAAAATATGATTCATCCAAGAGCATTAATATGATCTTGAAAATAATTTAAATGCCATAATAACTTGAATTGCATAGACTTTTATATACGTTGACAACCAACATGCAGTGTGTGATATGAATTGAGCTCATTTTAATTTCACGAGCTATGAAGGCACTTATCTGGTCTACTGGCAACGCATGGCAAACTCTGAGTATCTGATTATTCACCCGACCTGCGCAGTCCAATGGTCGACGTAGTAGGAACGGACCCGATGCTGCATTTTCAACAGTTGATACATCTATATTTCAGCTGAGGTTTGTTGACCACCTTATGTGAAGGTATCGATGCGCATAGTCTAAGCGAAAGACTGAATCAGCAGTCCACGACTTTTGCAGGCACTCAAAAACTGTTCTCACATAGATGATTAATAATTTCTATGTGACGGGGGAGGACCCCCGAGCTGAGGTATGATGCCCACCTCGAGCTGGGGTAAGATACTCGCATTGAGCTGAGGCCGGCCAACCTGAGCCAAGGCCAGCGTATTCACTTAATGCCCAACCTGAATGCTGATCCGACTTCACCCCGACCCAGAAAAATCCCGACCTATGCAACAGCTGTGCTGATGGGACATAAAGCTGCGCCGCATTAAATGCTGTCAGATCCAAATTTAGTATAAATAGAGCTCTACCCTTTCATTTCTGAGGTAACTGCTCATTAAATGCTTCAACTACTTCACCAGCTCAGACATACTAATCATTCGCACACCCGAGAGAAAAATCCGGGTCATCACCCCGCCTTTTCCTTCATTTTACTTGTGCAAGTTAGGTGGCCGACCCGAATTTTTAGGTCAGGAAGCCGACCCAGAATTCCAGCTCAACGGGAGTAGCTTCCCAACGTCAACTGCGAGATTTCGACCTTAACAGTTTGGCGCCGTCTGTGGGAAACGAGTTCTTTCTATCACTCTTCTCACCACTCATTAAGAAACCATTATGGTATAAACAAGAAGGCACAGTGCACCGGTAGAGGACTCGTTCAACCCAGATGGGGACCTCAAAACCAAACAGGTGCCTAGCCAAGACCTAACCCAAACTGACGTTGGAGCAAGCCAACGTATACACTTAGCCTCAGAAAGTAACCCTTCTACAGATGGAGACCCCAACTCTAACCAATCACCAGAGATAAGGATAATGCTCGGAATGTTTGAGGAACTAAATGAGCAGGTAGCCCGGCTAGCTGCGGAATACCTAGTTTCGCAACCAGCTATGGCGGGGCCCGCGGGTCCACAATTCCGCATTCTAACCCTGGGGTGAACCTGAGTTCAAGATGGAGAAGGCTTCCTTGAGCCGATGGCGAGACCCGTGGAGGTGAGAGGCAAAATGGTGGCCTATGCTGACCCCAAGCAGGCCAAAACCGCGGCTGCCGTAGCTAAGGTCATTAACCAGCTTGGCGTTAGCCCACTCTCACCTGAGGTACTGGCGACGCCGTTGCCCACCGGTAACCGGATGCCTAACCTGGTCGTCTACAACGGGGACGGAGACCCAGCCAATCACCTGCTCAACTTTGATCACCATATGACTCTACATGATATGATCGACCTGATGAAGACGAAGATATTCTCGACCACCCTGGTTGGAAATGCCTTAGACTGGTTCCAAAAACTTTGTCCCGGCTTTATTGCAAGTTTTCATCAACTAGCTGAGGCTTTCTTGTCCCGCTTCGCGGGAAGCTGACGTGCAACCCGCCACACTTCATCATTGTTGACGGTGAAGCAGCATAGAGGAGAAAGTCTAATGGCTTGCACGACCTGATTCAATGAAGAGTCCCTTAGAATATCTAACATGGATGACTCCATGGCGTTAATGGCCTACCAAAGTGGACTCAGGTCGGGCCCCCTTACATCCTCATTGGCCATATTACTAGCGATTCTGGCTTCATGCAGGCGAGTTGCAGCATGCAATCCGAACTGAGGACGGGTTTTTGGGGTTAGCTCACCCTCGCATGGATACCGTAGTCGAGCTGATGGTACGAGCAGAATGGTACATACGCTAGCAAGAAATCCATCAGGCGAAGAGGAATTATGATAAGAAGAAGGAAGCCAACAAAAAGGGAGAGACCTCCCAAGCCCACCTAGGAGTAAGATCCAAAATGACCGAGGCAAGCAGCCTCAGCAGCCGAAGCAGAACCCTCGGTTCACTATGTTCACTCCCCTTAATACCATGAGGGAGCCAATCCTAATGGAGATCCAATACCAAAACCACCTGCCTCCAGCTCCAAGGATGAAAGGTCGACCTGAGAAGCGCAATAGAACTAAGTATTTCAGCTACCATATGGACTATGGCCATACTACCGAGGAGTGAAAAGACTTGAAACAGGAGATCGAGGCACTGATAGCCCGAGGTCACCTCCGGAGGTACGTAGATCAACAGTCGACCCGGAGTCAAGATCAGAGAGACAGAGAAAGAAGTCTACCCAGGCGCCAGGCTGGGGGCGGACGTCTGGCTGTGATTGAGACCATTGTAGGAGGATTAGCGTCGGGTGGAGAGACTTCGACTGACAAGAAGGGTTATATTCGAGCTGGAAGGGAGTATGGGCCAGCGCGGGGTCCGATCCCCGAGATGGAGGAGCTCACTTTCTCCTCAGAAGACTTGGAGGGTATGATATTGCCCCATGACGACCCATTGGTGATCAGCGCTGAAATAGCCAACTTCACCGTGAAGAGGCTGATGGTGGACACTGGTGCTCGGCAGAAGTCCTATTCTTGAAGGCATTTGAGAAAATGGGGTTGGACAGGAGCCGACTCAGGCCATTGAGGGGCACCTTAGCTGGATTCACCGGACATGCCCACCAAGTTGAAGGAGTCATCAACCTTCCACTAAAGCTGGAAGACGGAGACAAGCGGGTTTCGATGCAGGCCAACTTCATTGTAATAGATTGCAATTCCACTTACAATGGGATCTTAGATCGGGAGGCGCTCAATCATTTTAGGGCCGTTCCTTCAACTTACCACCAGGCCCTGAAATTCCCGACCCCGGTCGGTACGGCCACCATCCGCGGAGCCTAGCTCTCAGCTTGGGAATGTTATGAAAACTCTCTCCGCCCCAAATATCAGGTTGGCTAGGGACCAGATTTGCATGATGAGAAGAGGGACGCGAAGAGGGGAAGCCCAGCTGAAGACCTTCAAGAGGTGGAACTCTCCGATGAAACTAAGAGAGCAAAGGTCGGGAGTGAACTCTCTAACAATCTCAAGAAAGGTATAAGCCAATTTATCTTGAAAAATGAACACATATTGGCATGGTCTGCTTCTGACATGACAGGTATCGACCCGGCTATGATTGAGCATCACCTGAATGCTGACCCAAATTACTATTCGGTAAAGCAGAAATGCAGGCACTTCCATTATGATAAGCAACAAATCATAGCAGAAGAAGTGGACAAGTTGGTAGACGCCGACCACATAAAGGAAATCCAATACTCAACCTGGTTATCTAACGTGGTGCTGGTGACCAAGTCCTCAGGTGGATGGATACTATGTATTGACTTTACCGACCTCAATAAAGCCTGCCCTAAGGACTGCTTTCCCCTACCTCGGATTGATCAGATGGTGGATGCCACTTCCGGGTTCGAACTACTCTCTTTCATGGATGCCTTCAAAGGCTATAATCAGATCAAGATGACTCCCAGAGACAAAGAGAATATTGCCTTCACCACTGATAAAGGTATCTACTACTATGAGGTCATGCCTTTTCACCTCAAGAATACTGGAGCTACTTACACTCGGATGGTGAACAAAGTTTTGAAAAATCAGATTAGCTGAAATATGGAGATCTATGTAGATGACATGTTGGTCAAGAGCAGAAGGGCGGAAGACTATGTAGCCGACTTGGCTGAAGCCTTCGCCGTAATAGAACACTTTAGGATAAAGCTGAACCCGAAAAAGTGTGCATTCGGCATCAAGGCAGGAAAGTTTCTGGGCTTCATGGTCACATCCCGGGGAATAGAAGCCAACCCGGAGAAGGTTCAGGCGATACTTGACCTGACACCGCTGACTTGTGTGAAGGACGTCTAGGTGCTCGTGGGCAAGGTCGCGGCGTTAAGCAGATTCATGTCCAGGTCAGCTGACAAGTGTGATCCTCTGTTCAAAATATTGAGGAATCCTAAGAACTTTGAATGGACTAGCGAATGTCAGGACGCCTTCCAGGAGCTGAAAAGGTATCTAGCTTCGCCATCCCTGCTATCCTGACCTAAGGTGGGGGAGGAGCTGGTACTATACTTGGTATATTCAGGGACAGCAGTAACAGCAGCACTACTCCGTGAAGAAGGGAAAGAGCAGAAGCCGGTCTATTATGTAAGAAAAACCTTGCAAGGGGCCGAGGTGAGGTATTCCTCCTTGGAAAAACTAGCCCTCGCGCTCATCACAGCGGCAAAAAAGCTGAAGCCATACTTTGATGCTCATCCAATTAAGGTCGTGACAGATGTCTCGCTCAAGTCCATCATACACAAGCCAGAAGCGTCGGGTAGGTTGCTGAAATAGGCAGTTAAGCTGAGTCAATTTGACATCACCTATCAACCCAGAACAACCATCAAAGCCCAAGACATTGCCGACTTTGTGGTGGAATGTACTGGCCGAGCCGAACAAGACCCGGAGGATGTGTGGAAGGTCCATGTGGATGGGGCATCAGGGAAGTCTAAAAGCGGAGCCGGAGTAGTCATCCTCGACCCGACCCGGCATGAGTACCAATACTCCCTCAAGTTCGCCTTTTCGGCGTCCAACAATGAACCTAAGTACGAAGCACTGATTGCGGGGATAAAAATTACAGCTCAGCTCGGGGCACAAGCAATCGACCTGAGCACCGATTCTCAATTTGTTTCTAGTCAGATATCGGGAGAGTTCGAAGCCAAAGACAATGTTATGCTGGCCTACCTCAACAGAGTTAAGGATTTGACCTCAAGGTTCAAAAGGTTCATGATACAGCAAATTCTGAGGAAGGAGAATATGAAGGCTGACGCCTTGTCCAGGTTGGCCTAGGGCGAGAGCCGACCTCCACTAGTCTATGTGGAAGAAGTGTCCGAACCAAGTATCCAATTGGGGATGCAAGCCGTAGCTGAGCTCAATTTAAGCCCAGATTGGACTAAACCAATCGTGGACTACTTGGAGGGGGTATGACCCCGGAGGAGGAAAAAGGAGACCGAAAACTCATGAAACAGGCCTCAAGGTTTGTCATAATTGCCGGGCAACTCTACAAAAGAACCTATACTTAGCCTCTCTTAAAGTGTGTTGGGCCCGAGGAAGAAAACTATGTACTTCGCGAGATCCATGAAGGGGTATGTGGAAACCACTTGGGAGGCAAGGCACTGGCTTGGAAGGCATTGAGGCAAGGCTATTTTTGGCCAACCTTATAATAAGATGCCAAAGAGTACGTAAAAAAGTGTGACACCTGCCAAAGGTTTACCAATGTACAGAGGAAGCCAGTGGTAGACCTCATGGTGATGATAAGCCCATGACCATTCTATCAATAGGGTCTAGATATCATCGGCCTATTGCCAACCAGTGTTGGCCAATAGAAACACGCCTTCGTGGCTGTAGACTATTTCACTAAATGGCCCGAGGCTAAAGGTGTTACTAGAATAACTAAAAAGGCAGCTTGGGATTTCGTATGAAAAAACATCATTTGCCGATTTGAGGAGCCAAAAGTCATCATTACTGACCACGACAAACAAATCGACAGTGCATACTTTCGAGGCAAATATAGTGAGATTGGGATCGACCTCAAAGTCTCATCTATTGTTCTCCCTCAAAGTAATGGCCAAGTTGAAAGGACTAACCAAATCATTTTGTAGGGCTTGAAAACCAAGCTGGAGAAAGCAGAGGGCCAGTGGGCATCGATTCTTCCCGAAGTGTTGTGGGCTCAGCGGACCACCACCAGCTTGGCAACGAGAGAATCGCCCTTCGAGCTAACCTTCGGTATTCAAGCGGTGCTGCTAATAGAGATCGGGTCTTCGACCAGTAAAACCCTCCACCATGATCCATAAATAAACGGAGCACTTATCTGTGAAGAGCTCGACCTCGCCGAAGATCTCCGAGCTAAAGCTTAAATCAGAATGCTAGCCAGCAAAGCTGCCATGCAAAGAGCCTTTGCCAAGCAGGTCAAGCCTAAGCCTATTAAGGTTGGTGACCTCGTACTCAGAAAGACCATCTTTTTGTCATGTTCGGGTAACAAGCTCTTCCCGACCTGGGAGGGACCGTACGAAGTCGTGAAAGAAGTCCGACCTGGAACCTTCTACCTCCACGACAAGTACGAAAAACTATTGAAGAATGCATGGCACTCAGAACACCTGAAGCGGTATTTTGTTTAAGGCCCCGAGCCAAAATCTCTTGCAACGGACCCCGAGCCGAAATACAATGTAATGGCCCCAAGCCAAAATTTCTTGTAACGGCCCCCGAGCTGAAATACAATGTAACGGCCCCCGAGCCAAAATCTCTTGTTAAGGCCCCCGAGCCGAAATCTCTAGTAAGGCCCCGATCCAAAACATTACTTGCGATCGGCTCTCGAGCCCAAGTACATGTACAAATTGAATACAATGCATTTTGTAATCTAACGCAATGCCCGACCCGGGCCCAAGCGCCTCAGCTACTAAGCTATTCCCGACTCAGATTAATGCGATAACCACGCTTAATTACGAGCTAATGATTAAGTAAACTAGCTCGGACAAGATTTCAGCTCGGGTATAATCAATAATAATTTGATTAGTTTTGCTAGTTCGGATTAAGTTCCAACTCGGTATAATTCGACTCCCGGTCGGCATGTTAGTTTCGGTCTAAACTCGAGCTCAACATTCGGCAACATTATTTTGACCAATTACAAATCAGACTGACGGGTCCAGGTCGACGACGATTATATAGTCGCCCAGTTAACCAACTCGGATTAGGATGATAATTCATTAATCGCGTCCAGCTTGGTTCTTTATATTCAAATTAAGTTTGATAGGTCCATTATATTGGTTTGACCCCACTTACTTAAGAAAAATTTGCGAAGAGAAATGTACGCATGTACAAACTTGAACAAAACGCAAACAAAACAAGAATATTCATTTCATTAAAATTGAAAAGAGTAACAATTACAAAGAGCCCGACCTGGGCGAAATTACAAAAGCCCGACCTGGGCAAAATTACAAGAGCCCAACCTAGGCGACTTTACAAAATTCACTTAGGCACAGCGACGGAGGTGGTAGCATCGGCTTTATCACAACCTGATCCATACCCTTCTTCATAAACTCAACCACTTCCTGAGTTTGGGATGTCAGGTTGGCCGGAAGCTCCGGAATGTCCTATAACTCCGGCGGTGGAGCCTCTAGGATTTCAATATAGTCATTCTCGGAGACGGGAAAAAAAGTCTTCGCTCGCTCCCGAGATGCGAATTGGCCCCGAAAATAGTACTCCAGGGCGTACCTAGCCATCGCCCTACCTTCCGTGCCCAACCAGTCCATGACCGCTTGGCTAGACTCGAAGGCTTCCACCGCCTTCTCCCCTTGAAGGCTGACCTAATCTGTCAGCTCCCGGAGCTTCGTCTCGGCTTCGCGCCTCTCCAACTTGTAGAGCTCGACGTCCTTGGCTGCAGCCTCGTACCGGGACTTTTCTACCTCGAGCTCCTTTGTTAGCCGGTCAATCTCCGTTGTGTCCACTTTGCGCCTCTGGGCGGCCTTCTCCCTTAGTGCCTCAAGCTCGACTCGGGCGTCGATCTATTGCTGCTCAAGCTCGACGTAATAAGACCGGGCCATGGCAAGGAAGTTGGGTGCTGAAAGCATGTGGGACTCGGCCTGTGCAAAAGATAGCAAAATGATCAGCCAAGCTGAAAAACTTAACCATATCAACACGGTTGAAGATGCCTCACCGTGACTATGGCCGTCCTCAGGTCGAGCAAGAGTTGCTCCGCTGGGACCATTGTCAACTTGGGGTCGCGGGCGACCTTGGCTGCCTCCACAAAATCCTTGCTGGGAGGGCTCACCTCAGTGGCCTTGTCTTTCCCGGAGTATTCGGCCCAAGGTCATTTCTTACTCTCAGGATGGGATACTAAGCGCTTTGGGCTCGCCACCCCTGGGCTCGATCTTTTAGGTAGGGGAGACCCCGACGTCCTTTTGGAGGAGACCTCGATGCTGACCTCCTGCACGTGGCCACCAGGCCATTGCTTCTGCCCTTGAGGGACGGAGCCCAAGTCAGATCGAGCCGAGACTTCGCCACTGGCCTTGGTCTTTCTCCTTCTTTGAGCATACGTGAGCTTTACTGTGTCCGCCATATCTGCAAAAAATAAAGGAAAGAGTGGTGAAAAATGACCAAATACAAACTAAAGAGAACGACGGTAGATAAGGAGACGGGGAGGTCGGGCATTGATCCTGCGAACTAACCCTCTTCTGAGTCGGACTCCGCATTTTCTTCGGGCTTAGGAAGTAGATGGGGGTGTTCCTTTCTCAGGTCGGGTTCTCTCCCGAATAACTTTGATTTTCAGATTCTGTCCCACCTAAGGACGCTGTCAATATCAATCAGCATGCCTGGCTCGGGTCTCAATACCCCGACCTCGGCGAGTTTCGCTTTCGAGAGCTTGGGGTCGTCATTCACATTCTTCTTTAAGGAGGGATTCCAATCCATTCTGCAATACGGGTTCACAGCCGGCTTGACCTAATAGTAGTCGATGTGGCAGCCCTTGTTGGAGGAGTGCCACTTTGTGAATATGGCATTGTTGGCCTGAGCTGTGAAATGAAACCACCTTGGGCTTCGGGTTGGGCTTGCATATAAAGAACTGCCTGAATCGACGCAGGGTCAGCTCCACTTTCTTCTCGAGGCAGAACACATAGAATGCCACCATGACAGCCCAACCATTGGGTGACATCTGACCTGGGCTAAGCTCAAAGTAGTTCAAAATACTAGTGACGAAGTCGAGAAGCGGGAGCCGGATGACATCGAAGGCGATGTGATAAATGGTGAAGTGGTCAAGTGGAGGATAGCAGGAAGATTCGTGCTGATCTAGAACCTTTAGCTTGTGGTGTTGGTCCACCGACCAATCCCTTAGCCTAGTGTTAGCCATCTGCACAGTAAAATGGCAATCGCGCTTACAACAGGCGAACAACTGCTCAATCATTTTCCCCCGAGCTGACGAACCACTTGTCGTAGCCGAGCTCTGAGGTCAGACCGCCCTAACCGGGATCGCTTCAATTGGTTCCGATGTAGAGGTTCCAACTAAGTACTCTTGTGGTAACTCGACTCCCTCCAACTGATTCAATGGCTCATCATCTTCTCTATCTCCCAAGTCTTCCAGGTCGGCCAAATGATCCGCCTCAGCCTCTTCCTGCACATGCCTGACCCCAATGACTTGGCAATCATCATCACTTTCCCTGGGCCCAGATTTCCGAGCTGATCCTTGAGATGCACCGGCGCTGTAATCACCATGGCCTCCATCTAAGGTAGATTCTGAGCTCGACAAATTCTTGTCCCTTCCATAGGACCTCACTTCCACCGCTTGGGATTCTTCTGACTCTGACCTCCCTATCCTGTTTACAAATCAAAATATGTGCAGGAATAACTAAAGGGAGTCGGAACGTACCTACTACTCTAGTTGTTGAAGATGACCCGATCTAATTGTCTCCGACCTAATTGGCTTCGAGCTAATGGATTTCGAGATGAACACCCCGAGAAGATATTTGCTGAACTAAAAGTGTCTGACCACTCTGGTTGCCGACCTGAAAGCTCCAAATTTCATAAGCAAAGTGTTAAATGAATCTCGAATGTCAAGGCCCTATTTATAGGCAACTCCTGTAACCGTCTCGGGAATCCTAAACGTCGCATCTTATCATAACTGTCAAGTGACGTGTCCGCTATCTGAAAGGCATGCACCGCTAACATGGCCACTCCCACTTTGCCGGGGGGGCACCTCTAGCTCGGAAAAACTCCTAAATCCATATTTTACCCTCTTAATCTCGACTTGGGGGGAAGGATTGACGGGGGAGGACCCCCGAGCTGAGGTATGATGCCCACCTCGAGCTGGGGTAAGATACTCGCATTGAGCTGAGGCCGGCCAACCTGAGCCAAGGCCAGCGTATTCACTTAATGCCCAACCTGAATGCTGATCCGACTTCACCCCGACCCAGGAAAACCCCGACCTATGCGCCAGCTGTGTTGATGGGACATAAAGCTTCGCCGTAAATGCTGTCAGATCCAAATTTAGTATAAATAGAGCTCCACCCCTTGATTTCTGAGGTAACTGCTCATTAAATGCTCTTAGCTACTTCGCCAGCTCGAACATACTAATCATTCGCACACCCGAGGGGAAAATCCGGGTCATCACCCCGCCTTTTCCTTTCTTTTCCTTGTGCAGGTCAGGTAGTCGACCCGAAAATCCAGGTCAAAAAGCTGACCTAGAATTCGAGCGCGGCTGGAGGAGCTTCCCAACCTTAACTGCGAGATTTCGACCTCTACACTATGCATAAGTAAAAGTATAATCATTAATGAAGTTGAATATTATGAGTGAAGTGTGTGTGTGTTTTATTGAGTAAGCACACAAAATGGGAGTACTAGTTTCTCGAGCCGAAATCAATCGTCTTCCTGAGCTGAAAGCAAGCATTAACCTCCCGACCTTGAAACAAACCTTAACTCCCGAGCCCCTGCCGTCCGAGGACTATTGTAGGTGGACTTCTCTCTTTTCACTTTCCTACGTCATGGTCCTAAGCTTGGTTGTCCTCAACATCTCGATCTAATCTGAAAACAAGCTTCATTTTCCTGACGAGAACAAACTCAACTTCCCGAGCTCAAAATAAATAACTTCTCGAGCTTAAGGTAAGCATTCACTTCTCGAGCTCACATCTCCCAAGCTGAAAAATAATCATTCTCTCGAGCTGAAAACTATCATTATCTCGAGCAAGCTATTAGCATAGTATGAGTAAATAAAGCATCTGCAAAGTCAAAGCTGAAGCTCTTTTTTGTGGCTGATGTAGATTCCCCTTTCATAATATGATATAATAATCATTATATATCCATAAAAAGCATAGGAAGCATTAAGTTGAACATCATCAGTGAGCTCGGCATTATTAAGCAATCACTTATCTGTGCATCAATGGTGGTTTCTCAATGGGATAATCTTTCAGTTTCTCACAGACGGCACCAATTGTTAGATACAAAATTCACCGAGCCGAGCTGGGTGTTTGTCCCGTCCCTAGTCCGAGTCGAGGACCTTGGGTACCTGTCCCATCCCTAGTCCGAGCCGAGGACCTACACAAGAAAATAAAATAAATGATAGAGGTTATCTCCTGCGTTTCTCTTCGGGCGAGAAAATTAGTATTTTGGCTCAAAAATAGTCTATCAGACAATAAATTTTAGAAGTAGGAATGAATTAATTGAATCCCTTTTACTCATTTTTCCTATGCTATTTATAGTATTGTGGTTGCCCTTTTGGGATAGTACCCTATTGTCCTTGTATATCCTCATCGTGACAAGTGTCTCGTCATGTGGACTATTTTTCTCATTATGGGCTTTGGGCCGCTAAGACACTAGGGCCATTTTTTATCCATATCAGTGTTCAACAATATTGGCATTGACCCAATGAAAAGAAACAAAGGAAGAAGGCATTATTGTATCTTGGGAAGGAAATAACATGCCAAGATTAGTATTTTCAGCTGCAAAGACTGTCTCATCTTTGTAATTAGACTCTCGTAATTATATACTTTATATTCTTCATTGTAAATACGAGAGGTTGTGAGATCAATTTTTATTATATTACATCCTATCGACAGGTTTGAAAATTAGTAACCATAATTGTGACCGTTAATTATCCAAATTACAATGGGTAACTATAACTATAAGAATTTACTTTGAGATAAAATAAATATTAGTTTAAATAGAAAACTAACATAAAAAATATTTTAAAAAATCCAATTTGAATGTCAAAAAAGCCAAAAAGATAACATGAATCTAAACCCATAGACAATAGAATTATAAATTTCAAAGAGATTATATAATCATTGCAATATTTGTCTATAATTTGAATGTCCAAAAAGCCAAAAAGATAAGATGAAATTGATCTTGCTGATCTAGTTTTTTTATAAAAAAAAGATGAATCTAAACCCATAAACAATAAAATTATAAAATTTAAAAGAAATTATATAATAATTTCAATATTTGTCTACAAATAAATACTTAATCCCAATAAGATTAAAATTTAAAATATATATATAAACATTATATTATAATTGTGTCATGTGTTTATCCACACGCAAACACATACTGTATATAAATAAATTAATATGGGTTTGAGGTAGTGGGTTTTTTTTTTTTTGTCGAATTCAGGTAGGGGGGTCAGGTAGAATAAAACTCAACCTGATACTTGCACGTGTCAGTCGTTCACGTGCGCCACAAAATATCTTGGTTTGTCATTGCATGCATGCGATAACTTCGCTTCTCACAGTACATGTAATGGAAAGCCAGTAAGCATCATCATTGCCATCCAATCCTCTATAAATTGAAACCGGCTATTCCCGGTTCCACCTCCTCACAAATTCTTACATGAACTTGGACAGTTTCCACTAATATGCTGCATCACTCAATTCTTTTTTTTTTTTTGGTCAAGCATCACTCAATTCTTGACACGTTATTAGTATACCTTTCTTTCGGTGATTACGTTTTTATAGTTAACAAAGAAGTACATATGCTAGGATAACATAGTTCAGCGATAGTGAAATAAAATTATTCTTATAAAGTCATAAATTTAATACTCTCTATTGTTTAGTAATGGTCCCTATTATTTTATTTTTGTTTAAAATAGTCTCCATTATTTAAAAAAATTTAAATTAGTCCCAATTGTTCCATAAAAGTTCAAATCAATCCTCATTATTTTCATAAAAGTTCAAATCAGTCCCCAATGTTTAAAAAAGATTCAGTTTAGTCCTCATTATTTTAAAAGGTTAAAAAAAGTTCTCAATATTTTTTAAAAAATTCAGTTTAGTCCTCAATATTTTTCAAAAGATTCAAAAAGGTCCCCAATATTTTTCAAAAAATTCAAACTGTTCCTCACTGTCAAAACAACTATTAACTTTGATAAAATAGTTGACCAGTCTTTGAATGACAATTTCGGTAAAAGAAATATTTTTTTTTTGAAATTTAAATCAATTGACCATTATAAATTATGAATTCTCCTTAAAATTTTGATTCTAACAGACCAAATTTTATAAAATTTGGACAAAAATTGAAGTAGTTATGATTTTTTAAAGATTATGCATAAACTGTAATTTTTTTTCGCAAGACATGAGGAAGAAGATAACCCATACAACGTTATTTTGCATATTCGTAGCAAACCAATTAAATTATGCCTCGTGTCAGACTGTATTATGAAAAAGAGTCTGTCAAAGTTAATAGTTATTTTGACGGTGAGAACTAGTTTGAGTCTTTTGGAAAGCATTGGAATCTTTTTGAACCTTTTGAAACAATGGGGACTAACCAAATCTTTTGAAAAATATTAAAAAACTTTTTGAACCTTTTGAGAAATATTGGTGACCTTTTTTAACCTTTTAAAATAATGGGAACTAAACTGAATATTTTAGAAAATATTAGGGACCTTTTTGAATATTTTAAAACAATAAGGACTAAATTGAATTTTTTTAAAACAATGGGAACTATTCATGCTATTCTCCCTTTTTTCTTTAAGTAACTTGATATATGTTGAGAGCGCACCGCTACACTCAAGAGTATATCAGTTAGTATTGGGCTCCACTAGATAATTTGGTGGTCGAATTTCGCCAATTGAGTTCCCACATCATTAAGAAAAAAAATCAAAGAAGTACATATATGTCCCAAACATATTAATGGAAACACAAACATTTGGTCTAGTAGTATGATTCTCGCTTTAATTGAAAGAGGTCTTGAAATTAATTTTTTGTGTGTAATATTTTAAGTGATGTAAACTGATTTAGACCCCCATATATTAATGGTCAATGTGAAAATAAAAATAATAAAATGAGGTGATGTGATAATTAGAAATGGTAGATGTCATTTTATTTTTATCTTTTTATAATAATTTTTTATGTTAGTTAGCATGTTAAAAGAAGTGAATGAAATTAAGAAAAATAAAAAGAAAAATTAGCATGCTAACTAAATATTTTCTACATATGAGGTGAATAAATAACTAAAAAAATAGGATAATATCTAGCAACGCGTTTAGATAAATTGGGGTGGCTATATTTGAGGATAAGATATGGAATAATCATTATAAAAGAGTATGAATTATTATATATATTTAAACAAGATTTTGCATATATAAGACCAATTTAGGAGAAAACTCTCGAGCAGTATATTAATTCATATACCCTTGCCTTTTTATTTTAAGGAGTTAATTTAATAATTGAGCGATTTAATGTGGGGGAGAAATTTATTTATTTATTAGGATAAAATCAACTAATAGACTAATTTCTTTGGTATGAGTTTCTGCAAGCCTTGTGACATACTAATCTAAATCATATTCTTTGACTAATACTTTATATCATCCATTTACTATTTCTTTGTATGTTAAGAATTTATTTAAAGTTTTATAATATAAGAAAGTGTAAAATGGTGAAATAGTGATATATAACAAATGTTGGTTTCTTTTGAAGGGGGTCCAATATAAAGACTTCTTAAAAAACAATTCTTTCATTTAAAACAAAAAAAATTTCTTAGAGAGGCATAAGTCATTTTATATTTTACATTATCCTAGAACTGATATTGAAAGGTCTCGTACTTAAAACAAGAATCATACCAATAAACCAAATGATAAGTGGTAAAAGTAGGAGGCCTAGGCTATATTAATTATTACACCACATATAAAAAAATATTATACTTAAAGAGAATTAATTACTGGACCTCTTGCAAAAAAATAAGAAACATACCACTAGATTAAATGCCTAGTGGTGTAAATATATATATATATATATATATATAATTCAAAGTGAGACTTAATTTAATTTTATATCACTTTTAAAAAATATTAAACACTCAAAAAATAAAATTCGAAAAGCGAAAATCATTCCACAAACTAAATACTTAAGATACGCCAAAAAAGTAATTAATCTCAATTGCAAGTTTGATCATGATTTTATCATCTACCACCATCCATGGGGAACAAAGTACTAAATATTTTACCGGATTGTCCGGTCACGTAATCAAGTTCACTTGTCTCTCATTCGGTCGTCCAATTCTCTCTCTCTCTCTCACACACACACTTGAGATTCTTCTTTCTTTCTCCTCTTTTTGTTTTTGCTCTCTCCTCTGTTTCTCACTAGCGTGATCACCCATCACTTCTTATCTTCTAGGTACGTTTTTTTCATTTAAATTTTATTTTTTGCACCATCTTTTTTGAAAAACTGTTCACTTTCTATATCAATTTGTTTTTTTGTAAATAGATATCTTATCTCAAATTTTTAATTATTGTTCATTTCTTGTACACTTCCTGTTTGCTTTACAGTGATCGAACTGAGAAAAAAATATAAAATATTAATTATTTTTGCTTTATTTATCTGTGTATAATTTAATGGGTGTGCATAGATCATAATAAAAAATTATATAACTCACTTATTTGTAGCAAATGAATCCATGAAAGAACTCGTTTCTCTGCATATTTATTTTTAGTATTTCTTGTTTATTCTCTTTCTCTTTTTTTTTTTTTTTTGAGAAGAAAATTTTACGGTTGGAAGTGAAGTTGTGGCTGCGGAGATGCAGTCACGACTCGAGTAGTAAAAACAGTTTCTTGTAAAATAATACCCTTAATAGACTAATAGGTTTTAGTCGTGAAAATAGCATCTTCGGACAATATAAGGTAAAGTTGCGTATAATAGTTGTTAGACTGTTTACTGGATCCCGAACATATAACGTGAGTTTCATGCGCCGGCTCCTATTTTTAAGAAGAGTGTGCTGGTGGGGTTAATAAGCTTATGATCATGTTTACTGTTCTTCCTTCAAAAAAGTGTTCACTTGTCCTGTAATACTTTAGGAGGATGAGGGTCTGCTCTGTGTGTGTCTTTGTGTCTTTTGTGCGTTGACTTTTGAGTAGCCAAAGACTAGCTTTCATTTTTCTGCTGGTCCGTGTCTTGTACTATGTATGCAAATTATATACATATACATATGTGTATATATATATATATATATAGAATTTTGTGAGCTACTACATGTTTGAAAATTGGGTTTTTGATATCTAAGGCGGTAATTCTTGTTTCAGGTTGTTGATTTGTAACGATGAAGACAACGAAGGGTAAGGGAGTACTGAAGAGGGACGTAAAGGAAGCGTTGAAGCCTGCCGATGACAGGTTTGCGTCTACTTTGATTCCGTAATACTGGCATTATTCATGAACGTCTGGATTGATAATCTTCTTGATGCATATAGTATGCCGTGATTGGTTTTAGCTAATCAAAAATTTGATTTTTGAAGTGTGCGTACGTCTAATTTTAATTTTAATACTTGGTGGTGGGTACAGAGGTAACGGGAATATTGTAGTGATGGATCATATGCATCTGTATTCTTTGCAGAAAGCTTGGCAAGAGGAAGGCTGCTGCCAAAGTCGAGAAGCCTAGCAAAAGGCCGACGAAGAAGGAAAGAAACGCCAAGAAAGACCCCAACAAACCCAAGAGGCCCCCTAGTGCATTCTTCGTGTTTCTGTATGCTTCATTCTTTCCATTCTGGTTTTGCTATTAGAAGACATCTTTATGAATCTTGTGTTTTAATATGGTTAATCGGTTGATATTGTAGTGAGGAGTTCAGGAAAACTTTTAAGAAAGAGAATCCTAACGTGAAGGCTGTCTCAGCGGTAAGCTCCTTTGATTTTATTCTAGTATACATCTGTTCTGAAAACGATATAATCACGTGGTTTCTTTATGTTGTACCACAAGGTTGGAAAAGCTGGTGGAGCAAAGTGGAAATCTATGTCTGAAGCTGTAAGTTTCCAAAAGCATGTGTACATTTACATACTCCGGTGTGGTTGAAACATTATTTGCTAGATTGATATAGTTTAGCCACTCTAATGATGGATAGATGCTACTTGCTACGATAATTAGAAATTAGAGCGTTTGAGAGAATCGGCTAACACATATACGACCTTAGGAAAGTAACAGTACTAAACTTGTGTTGATGAAAAATGAGTCAATAATACTTGAAGAAAGATGTTGAGATTCCATACCGAGCAACTCATGTTGTCTTTATGGTGAAAAGATGATGTTATGACTGATATCACACATCTTTCTAATTGGAAGGAAAAAGCTCCTTATGAAGCTAAAGCTGCAAAGAGGAAGGACGAGTATGAAAAGCTCATGAATGCCTACAATAGGAAGCAGGTGAGTTCCAGATAAGTAATAATTATTGGAATTTCTTTTCCTATCACATCCTTGAGTAGGCTTCCTCATTAGGTTTCTCATCGAACTGGCAGGAAAGCTCCGCTGATGAAGGGGAGGAGGAGTCTGAGAGGTCAAACTCTGTGGTTCATGATGAAGGTGATGAAGAAAGCGGGCAGGTACGTCTTGTCCTAGTCTGTGTGGTATGGATGTTTGTATATGATGTATAGCTGAGAGGAGTTGTTTCTAAATAATTCATTTGTCCAAATTGCTGTTATCATAATCTGTTTCCTTTATGGTTGGGGTCATACAAGGCTCCATTTTCACAGCAAAGACTAAGCAGTCGTGTAATAATCAAGAGACAACTTTTGTGGGAAACAGTCTTGATAATTGGGAAAATCGAACAAAATGGTCAAAATGTCGATAAGCATGTGAACAACCCTGTTGTAAATTGGTCTCGACTGTGTCCATATACTTAATAGCATGTGCTGGATCCTCTTTAATTAGGCTGGTAGCTTAATTTTTTTTTTGGTTGTCTTCATCAGAAGATGGTGTGCTCGACACCTTGTCTTTGTTTATTTCGACCAGTGATCCTAATATATCAATTTTTTACGTTCAGGATGACGAGGAAGAAGAGGACGATGAAGATGACGAGGACTAAAGTTCAATCCTTTTGCTTGTACCGTTTTGGCTGATTCAGGACACAGAAGCTGCATACTTGTATGTTTATAGTATAAAGTAGCTTGTCTGCAATCTGAAGTAGTCAACGACTCAACAACACCTATGTGTACCTTTATGTATTGTTTTGTGATATATATTACTAGACCATATCCATCATGGGCTTGTTTTTATGCGAAGTTCACAAAATTTCAACTAGTCTTTATCTGATTTGGTCTCAATCAGATGTGAAATGAATCTGACTTTGTATATATGAAGATCACACTTTGGTTCTGACATAACTTCCTCGTAGGCCTCTCAGGTTTTTAACAAACTCTTCCATTTGAAAAATTACGCTCTTGCATTTCTATCAATTCGTCCACGATATAGATTATGAGGCTTTCGGATAAATTTTGATGATCCTTTGCTTCTTGGGTGGTGGCGAACAATGGTGCTGATCCTAAAATTGGCTAGAGAGCAAGCAGTAGAACATCCCTAGATTTCTCTGTTATGCCAGAGCTCTGGTAATTCATAGGGTACTAATGCCACCATGGCTAACCTCGCGTCTCCACTTCAAGCTCTTTTGCTTCGCGGGTGGTGGCGAACAATGGTGCTCACCTTGCGAGAAATGGTAGAATTGGCTGGTAGAGCAACAACAGTAGAACATTCCTGTCTTTTCTCCAGATTTCTGCCGGACCTCTAGTAGTCATTGGGTGCTAATGCCACCATGGCTAACCTCCCGTCTCCTCTTTGGAGAGAAAATTTGAAGAGGAATTTCAATCCTCTCGTAACTTTGTCATTGTGAGGGGGATACAATCGTGTTGAATTATTCATGCAATTATGAAGAAATAATTCGGATAACTCATTACCACTAGATCCTATATGTTATGAGATGATCCTTATCCAAGTTGAGAGTCCAACGTTGATCTCGTATATATTGCCTTATTCATTCTCGCTGTGAAGCCACAGATTGTCAATCCATTATTGATATAGTCTATAGCAATGTAGGGGATTTGGATCTCATAATAACGTAATAATATTATTAGGGAGATCAATAGTGATAAAGTTCGTCACTACGTTATTACATTATTAGGGGATCCAAGTATTAATACGGGAAGAATTGTCACAACTAGAACAAAACACGAATCGTTGAACTGCAGAAGAATCATGAAATGACAAAGATTTGCATTCTATATATCAAACATGACAGATAATAGCAAATGTCATTGTTTGTGCAGGTTGACAATGACCAATATGTATCCACAATTCCAAATATGTGATCTATGAAAATAGAAAAAAACATGAACATATGTACAGTCATGTAGGTTTTATATACAGATTAATGCAAAGATATACTGTCACCGGAAATGAGGATCGTAAGAAATGAGTGTCGGGTCAGGAATAACTAGAGGCAAATTATCAATGTACATGTAGAGTCTCTTCAGGTTCTCCCTTGCAATTGCAGATAAGTCAACGATTTCACAACTGTTAGTGTAAATCCAGAGGTCTGCAGAGCTTACTCTCTTGAGACTGTCCCGACAGAAAGGGCATGACTGAGATCGAGCACGCCTAAAGAAACCAAGAAACATTATATTACTAATCAGAACAGTTAGTACGAAATCTGCTTCATAAACAAGAGGAGATGTGTCTGAATCTAACGTAAAAATAGATCAACAAAGAGGTCATGAGGCGTCTTCCCGAGAGAACTAATAGTTAAACATTCTGACAGAAAAATCATTTAGCATCATCTAACAATCTCAACTACTTCTCTTCCATGTTTCCTTAAAAGAGGTTTGTTCTCAAGATATACTTGCATCGGCAATCTCTTGATCCAGCTTTAAGTGAATAGTCTACAGTGTTGATGCTAAAAATATCCAACCGACCAAACTACGTTTGAATTCTTTATTTTCCTTCTCCCACAACCTCTGAAACATGTTCAAATCATACATTGCCCAGACCATCAGAAACATCTGTGCTACAATCCTGGTTACTGCTTTTACATCAACATCTATAACTTGATGTCAAAAAAAGATCAAACTTTATGCTTTGAATTCTAGGCATAACATAAACTCACGAGTAGCAGCTCAGAAGGACCATAACCAACAATCTCCTTTATAATGTCATCACCTGGTGCTTGTGATGATGTATGCTTATGAGGTTCCTCTGAATTTAAACATCAAATGTAATGATTGCTTGATCAAATCCTTTTACACCTCACTAAATGATGCATGATCGCACAAAATGACGCTATTTTTCGCATAGAATTGGAACTGGATTGTTACTTTATGAACCTTCAAGCTGTCCAAGATTCCGTCTGGTAGTATGAAACAGAAAGTCACTCTCCTCAATATGGCTTTAATTATACCAATAATTTCTGCAAGTGGTCCTAGACCTGGATATTCTATAGGTTCTGAAACTAGCTGGCCAATACTACGTGCAGATGTGCGAATAACACAGAATTTAGCGCTCAGAACAACTCCCTGAAATGGCTTCAGGTAATGAATGCTAACAGGTAGCAAGAATGATGGTGGTTACTTCGAAGAAAATGCAAAAATACCAGAATTCCAGAAGCAATCTCTATGCCTATGGTAATATCCCTAATATTAAGCAATTTCCTTCCTATGCACTGATATCTTTTGCAGTCTCTCGCTTGCATCCAGATATCAATATAAATCAAGCCGTGAATACATATATAATCTCTTAAATATAAGAGAATAATCGGATAGGAAAGTTGAGATTCGCTCATTGTATATAAGGACTTGGAGATGAATTAAAGGTTTCCTAAATCTCAAAAAGCAGCAATTTCAAGCTTTCAGACGCCAAAACTATGCATAAAACACACTCAGAATAAGAGCCCTGGCATCTTCAAATGATACGATAGATTGCTTTTGCTGGTTCTTTATGTAGGACCTTTATAACTTATCATTTATATACAGAAAAGTTCGTGTCTCCTATACTTTGCTAGTGATTGCAAATGTTATATATCACGATACATTATGTAAGAAGATGATTCCCAGAATGCAGGAGGCAAGCACGGCAGGACAGTCAGAGTATACATAAGAGAAAATGTAAAATCAAACAAAATTTCAAGCTTCCTTACCAGTTTCTATAGCATTTCATGCATAAGGAGTGACTGCAGCTGGGCAAGACAACCTTGGTATTCATCTCCATGCAGATCCCGCATTCTTCCTCCCTCTCGATCTCAATTTCAGACAGCTTACCCTTTTCCATCTCATCTCTTCTTCGATATTTGGTTGCACAGAGCTCTCTTTGTTTTCTATCTTCAACATCGGTAATCCCTCTTTGTAGTTGCAATAGAGAGGGGAATATTATACCTGTCAAACATCATTTCTGGTAAGAACACTCAAATAACCAAAATGTGACACTCATCAAACACGCACGATGAAAACGAAATCATCTTCCGAATCATCAGAATGGGGAACATTCCACATTCCACATTAAACACACGTGGTAACTTTCAACTTAAAATTAAGAACAATTCTTAACTTCTCAAAGTCTGCTCACCATAAAACTCTTTTATACTAGCTTTTCGTTCATAGATAGACATTGTCGTCCTACCATCCTCATACGCCTGCAATCACCAATTCACCATGATCTTATACGATTTTCATTAAAGAACAATGCAGCAAAATCTTCATTCGACTGACCTTATATATAAGGATTCTAAGTAGCCCCAACGCCCCGGCAAGGTGACAATCAGTCCACTGAACAAGAAACAGAAAAAAATGCGCACAAGGACTGTATGATAGCCTCATTTGAAGGCAGGCACCATCATATTCCCTTGGGTAATCTGAAGCCCTGTCACGAACACGATAAGCATAGTAAAAGGAAACAAGAGATCAAGATGTTAATTCCAGAGCATACATCAGACTACAATACAAGATGACACAATTACTCCTTCATTGATATCAAGAGGCCATAAAATTAAAGCAAGCCCCACATGCTTTAATCTTCAAACCTTCTTAATTTTGCAGGAAAATCTAAGTTCTTAATCATCAACATGTGCATAAATTTTAAGGTCTTACCAATCTTTATAAAATAATCTAATTTAGCACATTGAACACCATTACAGCAAAATTCAATCAGAATACAAGAAAATTACATAAAAAATTAAATAAATTCGGTGAAATGAGCATATTTATATATGTAATGAAAACAGAGTAATGCCCCTCAGAAAAATATCTATAAAAAAAAAAATTCCCAAAATGCCTTATGAAACGATACCATTAAAAAAATACAATTTCCATTTACTTAAAAGATAACCAAAAAAAAATCTATCCCACATAAACTTTCAATTTTGATCACCCACAAAAAAAAAAAAAAAAAAAAAAGTCAGCAAATGATCACAGTTAAATTTGTACTAGAAAACACAGTAATCCACTTCACAAAAATATCTAAAAATTTCTTATGAGAAAAAAAGAAGAAAAAACAGTTATTCTCTCTTGAAGATTCAATTCTTGATCACCCACATACCCAAAAACACAAGTAAAAAAAAAAAAACACAAACACACACACAAACACACAGAAAAAAGAAGTGGGTGTGGAAACATACAGGGTGTTGGCATGCTGAATATCAGCTTGAAGAGCTTTAAGAGAATCTTTGAAAGACTTCCTCATCACTAATCTTGTTTAACTTAATTCCCATCCAATTTATACACTCCCCAACAAAGCCTTAATAACACTCTTTATTTTTTTTTTTGCTCTTTAAATTCTCAAACAAATCAATCAAAACCCAATAATTAAAAATGTAGAATTCAGCACCCTATGCATCAAACAAGAACAAAAAATGACCAAGAAAACCAAAAATAATAATTTTTTAAAATAAAAAAATCGACTTTTTCTAAGTACACACTCTTTTTATGGTGAAAAAAACTCAGCCTTTAGAGAGACACATATCTCAACAACACTCCAGAGTCAAGACACTCTCGCTTGGCCTGCACGCTTCTGTTTTCAGTTTCAGTTTTCAGGTGGTGTGTGTTGTAATTAGAGTACATTGTGGCTTTTTTACTGAAAGATTTGCTCACTAATAATAACCTGTTTTTACAAATTTGTCCCCCCCTAAACCCGAAACATGCTAACCACCTCCACAAGACTCGAAAAATTTCCAAGGTCTTACGATGTGGAAACATAAACATGGTAAAAGTGTGATTTATAAATTAATATTTTGAATTTAAGTAATACATTGGCTTAGTTATTTTAAGGCTAGGAAAGTTAATGTTAATATTAAATGTGAGTTTTTTTTTAATTTATAATTTAAACTCAATTTTTTTTTAATTATAATATATTATTATTGATTATTTTATGTAACTCTTGAGTGTAAGTAGTTAATTTTTATATCGCACACTAGTTTTGCTTGTTAGTTACGAGTTCTTCGTTTCTGGCATGCATAATAATATTTTTCTATGGTGACAAACATATGTATTTTATAAGAGATGTAATAAATTATACAATATATATATATCATATATATCATATATGACTAGATAGTCAATAGTAAAGGACTGAATATTTGACAAAAAAAAATGACTGAATATAATTCAGATAATTTATTGATTATTAATATGACAAAAATTAATGACAAATATATATAGGTTTTGCTTGTAGACAATTAGAAATTTGGAGTTTGTAGTGTGACAAGAGTTAAGAATTTTTTTTACGATACTATAAAGAAAAATATTTTTATGAGATGTGTAATAAGTCAAAGAACAAGTTTATTTTTTTCTAAAATTCGTTTTGATATAAAAAATAAATTGTACAAAGAAAAAAAATATAGGAGTAGTTTATTTAATATCTCTATAGTCCAACGTAGAGTGTGGAGCTTTAATGATAATATCCTAGTATAGATTGATATAATTAATGTTGAGGTACTCTGTAAATATTTTTTGTTAATGAAAATTTTTGCTTATTTAGTTAAAAAAAAAGTTATAAAACATGAAACAACAAGATAGTAAAAGGTCAATAATAAGGGAGTTAAAAGTAAATCAAAAGAAAACCAATGAATAATTTGACAAAAAATAATCACAAGCATATATTAATACTTATATAATTGGATACTTATGAGACAAGTATGATCAATAGATTCTCCTGACCACAATATAATTCCCTTATAAACACTTGTTTGTGTAAGATTTAATTTACACCTAACCTTTGACCAAAAAAAAAAAAAGAAAAAAATTTACACCTAACCATCAATTGTACACCATTTAAACTTTTCGTTTGATTTAGAACATAAGATTTTCTAAATCTCTCTCTTTTTATATGATATAGTTTCACAATCTGACAATAGATTGCGTTACTAAATAATGTTAGAAATTAGATGTGGGCATTAAATTAACTTCGCTAAAGTCCTAAATGCAACTTTATTATTTGACTTAACAAATTTGTTCATGTTTTTCTTGCAATGATTATAGTATTCAAGTATTTAATAACCTATTAGAAACGTCCAAAGCTGGGAATGGAGATCAAAGGTTATGTCGTGTTTGCTGGACGTACGTGGCTTTATGTCGGTTTTTGTTTTATGACCCTTGAGAAATTCTTCGTAGGCAAGAATCAAGATCTATTTCTTCTTTGGTCGAAAATGTCAATTTATTGAATTCATCGCAATGTCATAAATCTTGTAGTTATTGTTTAGCGGTGTGTTTCGAGATTTACTCTACGATTTACACTAAGTTAGTTAAGGTTTTAAGTCGATGATTATGAATTAGCAACTACTTGAGGGGATATATATTTCCCTTCTCTAATCCTTCTCAATCTGAGTTATCAGGCTACTAGAGAATGTTACATGTAATGTTTTTTGGGCGTTTGTTTAAGATCAAAATCGGCCAACTAATTTGTACATTTATTTAGTTCTCGACGGATGTAATATCTTTTGCGTGTGATGTAATATTAACTTAGGTTTTTCTTTAAATAATAATAAAAAAGATCTATTAAATTCATCTTAAGGCGATAAACTCTTATAATTGTTGTCTAAAGTTGCGCTTCAAAGTATACTTCAAATTAGTTAAGAACCCGATGATATTTGTGATAAAAGAATATAAATTCAAATTTAAAATTTATTTCCCGGATTGAAGAGGGAGCTTGTTTCATGTAATATTCTTCGACCATTTGACCAATTAATTTGTGCATTGATTCGATTCTCGATGGGTTTGAAAAACCATGTGGACACCCGCATTATGCTATAACATAGTTTGATAATTTTTTTAAATACAATAAATTACTATCCGATCACTCTAACTCAATATTTGGGGTGGCTTTATGTCGTTATTAGTGACTCAGAAAATTTCATTCCACAACTGGCAAGAGAAACAGACAAGTCATTGCAGCAAAACTCATATGATAGACGAAGATTGAAGTCATGAACAGGACCTGGCACCAATAGATGATGACGTGTTGAATTCATTGACAAGTGTCTCACATGCAAAGCCTGTTTAGAGCGGCCACTTACTTGTGGTACCCTCTTTAGTAGTTAGCTTCATTCTTATTTTGTTTTAGCAGATAAGTTTTGGCCAAGTAGGATATTTATAATATAGAGGAGGTTTGGGCGTGAACTATACAAGAACTTAGAAAATAAAATAAAAATATAAAAATATAAACACAAATTAGATACAAAGGACTAAAATCAAAATTGATTAGCAAAAAAACTTCAATTGAAGCTAATATGAGTTATACTCTCAGTCTATAACAAACCACCAAATGTCCGCCGGAACGGTCATACAAGCAATAAGCAGCTCACCAAGAGGAGCGAGAAACAACATGTGAAAAGGAGACGTGCGACCCTAACAAAAGAAAACAATTGGATACTCCAAATGGTGAAGTAAAAATTCAAACCTCTAATGGTAAAAGCGTAATTCACCCGAGTCCTCCAATTACACCCATACGGCCAGGGGTGGAGGCATGTAAGGGTGCAACTTTCATTGGCCCATAAAAATGTTAAAATTTTTATGTATTTTTTTAAAAAAAAATTAGATATTTATGTATTTTTAGTTAAAAAAAAATTAATTAACCTTCACTGAAAAATAAAAGTATTCGTATAGTTCAAAAATTATGGAGTTTAATCCTCACTGACCCATAAAAATGATAAAATTTTTATGTATTTTTTGAAAAAAAATTAAATATCTATGTATTTTTAATTTAAAAAATCAATTAACCCTTATTAAAAAAAAATACTTGTATAATTCAAAAATTATGAATTTTAATTCCTATTAATAAAAAGTTTTGGCTCCGCCCATACACACGGCTGTTTTACCCATCAGAGCTGTAGTTTTTTTTGTCGGTGTCAGAGCTGTAGTTTAACATATATAGATGACCAAACGAGTTGTTAATTATTCAAAATCCCCTCATGTCATCCTTGAAAAACTACTTTTAGCATTTTAGCTGGGAGTATAATAATGGTTTATGATTATAATGATAATCAGTGGTCTCTAATCATCAAACGGATAAGCCACGTAACCTCTATTAATTAAAACATTATCCAATGACGAATGCAATTCATATTTTATTGTCTTAAACCCATCAAGCTGGAAACCAATATGCACCGTGGCTGGTTAGACATGTTTCCAGCCACATACATGATTTTTTAATGACGTGTGAACTCAGCCGTTTGAATTTTATCATCAAATTATTTAGTAGAATTCGACCTTTTAGGAACATACATATAACACTAATGATCATATAAATTTGAGTAAATTATTTGTACGCTCCTTTAAATATAAGGTAAAAGATAAATTAGTTTTTAAGTTTTTAAAATAAACTTTTTGATCTATAAACTTATAATTGTTTGACACTATTAGTCCATGATCTAAATTTTAGATAGAATTTAATGATTTTAACCCAAATTGTATTCAAAATTTGACAAGCACGTACTTGTCAAATGGTTATAGATTGGACAAAATTTGGGATAAAAACTAATGTTGTCACAATATTATAAGTTCAAATATTAAAAAAATCATTTTTGAAAGATTAAAAACCAAGAATGCAAGGAGTAAATATGATCAAATAAGAAAGACAAAACAACACTTTCAAAGGTCACACCACTTCAATATGCAGCTCCACATGGTCGAACGAGTATCAATATTTTAGGCATTTAGGATTACTTTCTTTGTCCAAAAAAGGACAAAAAAAAAAAAAAAAAAAAAAAAAAAAAAAGAAAAAAGAAAAAAAGAAAAAAAGATGCGACTAGAGATTGTATATGGTAAAAGAGGTATTAATAGATTTAAAATGAATTGAATAGAGAGTCGTTCAAATGATATCTCACTTATATGAAATTAATAAAGAAAAATATATTCAACAAGAATGAATAGTGTTATTAAATCTATATATTTAACTCTATTTAGTGAGATAAAATTATTAAATAATTAAACATCAAAGTTTAGCATCACTTCATTTACGAACAACATTATTAATTCCTTCTATAACGTCACAAATGCAAATAGATCCTTCTCTAAGAATGAAACTCGAAGCACAATAGCCTCTAAGGGCATGGTCTAGTGGTAGTGATGATATAATTGTTCATGCGAAATTGTGAGTTCGACAATCTCCATTGCTCTGAAATTCTGTCATTAACTAACTTGATGCATGTATAGAAATACACTGTTGGATCCAAAAATTTACCGATTAGTGATCGAATTTCGCTTGATAATCTAATAATCGAACTTCGCCAAGTGAGTTCTCACACCATCTAAAAAAAACTCGAAGCACAATAGAATTATGCACTCTAGTTGAGGTTAGATCTACTTGTGAGTTTGTATCTATTTCGTTTGGAACCCGCATTGGTGGGAATATATAAAAACATCAAGGGGTCCCCTTCATACTAAAAAATACGAACACCATTAATAATCAAATGGTTTCAAATAATTGGTTGGGCATGATTGAGACATGGCAACTTCTTACACAAAAGATTGTTCAAGAGAAACAACAAAAAAGAGATAAAGACATTTTTATTGCTAAATCCCAAACTCTCCCACCAACTTTTACAATTACTCAGATTCCCCCATAAGAATACACACTGTGAGGTATTGCTTAACAATCAATGCATTGACCTTGTACAAAGACAAAATTGCCCACATCTTTTATTTTCATTTTTTCCTCTCTTTTCTTCCTCTATTTTTCTGGTCTCCTTTTTCACCTACCCCACAACATCATCAACCTCATTTCTCAGGGCAAAGAGACACTGCCTTAATTACCATATCAAAATTGAATAGGCTGCATGAACTGGCCTCGCAAGCCTTGTCGAAACATGGAGGAACAACCATAACTTGTAATATAATGTTTCTCTATAATCCAATTCATCGAGATGATCCTTTTCAGGAATTGGACATTTTGTTAAATTAAGCTTTGTCAGAATTCAGTTTAGTGTCATTGGACATCACCAAGAATTGTAGTGCATATGCATGAAAAAAGGAGCTGTAATTATTAAGATGTTCGTGAAAATAATTGAGATGAACTTGTTAGCATCCTTGAATTTTTCATGAGAATTATTAAGATGATCATTATGTAAATTCAAATTCAATGATTCTTTAACTACCGATTTAACAGCGAGCTCGAGAAACTCTCTTGTATCACTCAACTTATGCTTTGGGGCGGGGCGAGACGTATTCAGGAATTCTTTTTAGTGGGGCCTAAACACATAATTGATATTTTTTTTCTAGTGGGGACTAACTATTTTTATGCCTAAAAAAATATAAATATTTTATTTTTTTTAAAAAAGAAATACATATAATTTTTAATATTCTTTGAGACAGTGGAAACTGCACCCCCAATTTGTCCAACTATACATCCTCAATGACGACGACTAATGGTTCTACTTAGGACACCTGCTTCATTGCCACGCTAAAACAAAGCTTGCAAGAGGCAGTGTTCTTTCGTGTGTGTGCATCTTTTACAGTGATGAATTAGTGGGCTTAATGTTTAGTTCAACAGATTCAAGCAGAATTTATCTTTTTCTTTTGTTTGTTTTAATTCTCAAAAAGATAAATTAACAAAACTTTAACACTGTTTATTTTCATGGGAGAATCTGGACATTTAAAAAAGTTCATGGGAGTGTTTGGGATTTATCAATAAATTCATGGGGCAAAATGTCTTTATCTCAACAAAAAAAAAATAATAATAATACATTTGGCAGCATCGTAGGGTGACAAGCAACCATTTACTTGTAAGTTCGAGAGACTTGAGCTTCATCACAATTCGAAAGCAGAAAGAGGTTCTATACGTTTCGTGAGACAAAAGGCTAGGCCCTGATTTTGCATGGCACCTATGAACAATTTATATAATAAAGCTTGGAGAAGGTTCATATGCTAATAACTAGTTTCACAATGGATTTGAATCTTCTTATAATGTTATAATTATCACTAGAGTCAAGAATCGGTGATTAAGAGACTTATACATGAGAGATATAATATAATAAAGTTTATTCTTTTGTCAAAAAAAAAAAAGATCTTTTCAAATCCATAACGTGCACATGCACATCATTACAACAATATGACTCTATTACTATTTATAACGTTATAAAAAAAATCCAATATGATGAATCATTCAATTTAGACAATTCAAAACTATTGAATCACCTCATAACATTATATGTTAAGAGGTACAACTCCGTTGAATAGCATGTACTTCGTCATCACCAAATTGTGATAGTTTTTACTTCTTTTTTTTTTTGGGGCAAATGACATGGGTATAGTTAAACCCATACTCTAATCCGGTATCCAACACTATTAAATTTGGCCATTGACACGGATTATCGACAGTAGTCCAGCCCAATTGTGTGTACGCAAATAAGCACAAAAATTAACTACATAATTATGGGTTAGTCCAGCACCAGTGGACTACAAATATGTAGAACAACATCGGATTTTCAGTTCTAAAAGTTGCCCATCCAACTCGATTTTTAAAATAATCAACATAGTTCGACATTTGCTGAACTAGGCCCACAATTTGACCCAAAAAAGAACTAGGCCCACAAAGTATGGTATCGTACGCAAATGAATAAAAAATCTATAATATTTAGTTGCCAAAATGTCATTAGTTCATGATTTTGACATGTGTGGTATAACACTCCTTTCTCGTCTCATTTTCATTTATTTTTTGACCATTTCACTAATTGGTGTACAAGTGTCAACATAAATAATAATAAAAAAAAGAATTGTCCAGAAAAAAAATAAAAAAATCAGGGCCAATATTTTTCTTCTTCTTTCCTTTTATTATGAGGATCATATTAGATACTATTCAATCTCTTTACATGTATTACAATAACTGTGGTGCACATGTTCATAATATCTCTGTAATTGATAACATCAGTTTGTGGTCCTTATACTCCGAAGCTTTGTGCACCAAGTTGCTCATAATAGCAGAAGTTTCATATATTGAATTGTCTTTTCAATTATTTTTACTATCATTATCGTTTTTGAATGTACCCATACTTTCGGTAAATATTGTTGGGAATCGTGTATGGTATTTAAAATTTTATAATTAAACAAACGCAGCGGAAACAAATAATATTTATGCATCCGTTCATGGCTAATTACGTATATTACAACATGCATAAATAATTAACTATTAATTACGCATTAAAGTTTTCAGGATTACCTTTCCAGTGACAAATCTGTTGTAGAATCTGAACAATCCAAAGCTCCTAAATTGTGAAGCCTCCGAAAGTATCCACACGAGATCCAAGCCATCAATCAGCAAAACCCCCACTATGAGTTTTATAGAAAATATATTTGCTATGAAAGATATGATTTGTGCTAGCTATTCTGTCTGTCATAGTTTCCTATTTATAGGAAACCCTGGACATATTAAGGCTAGCTTTTGGACCAGTTCTAATTACTGGACTTGAACTGATTAAATGATTGGACTAATATTCTAATCTAATCAGTCTTAAGTCCAATTAAATATTAGACTCTTCTAACATTTAATTTATTTTCCTTGCTGATTAATTCTGAATCTCTTTTGTGTGTGACATCTCGGGTTCATAATTAATTGGCAGTGAAATAATATTAATCCAATTAATATTTAATTAGAACTCTTCTAATTTAATTCTCGCAAGTCGTGAGTGATACCTAGTAGTATATCACGACTAACTAACTAATAATGAAGTATAAATTCTACGAACCCTTAATAATTATCATGCAATCAATTCCTTCTGTCTAAATTATTCCGATTGAACCAGAGTCATGGATAGGGTCGTCAAACTCTATTACTCAATCATATGTCCAAATCTATTTAATCAGTAACTTATGAATAATACGTGGAACAACTTCCACTATTCTACATCGGCCAAGGATTTCTAGTTACTCGATTAATAGATCGCATAGGATCCCTAATTGACAGATTTCGTATCTACACACATCTATCTCTATGCCGGAATAGATCGTAACCACTGAGTACATTATCCAATCCTTGATGATAACTAGCTTTATTACACCAGCAAATCACGTTATCCCTAACACAAGATAACCGTGGTGTCTCAGGTCTAAGGACTTAATTGCACCATTACACTGTACAATGAATTATTGACCATTCTATGTAATTCGTTGTATTAGCGGTCATGTCCAGTCACTTGTTCTCAACAAACACTTATACATCTACCCTTACGATATGAGACTAATCGCCTAAATCAATATCTCATATTATTTGGATGGCAGACTGTAATCCGATCTTTCCAGATAAATCAACGTCCAATTAATTTATCCTACGATCGGGGACTATTTTAAAATATATTTATGAATATAGATTATGTCACTCATATCCTTACTCTTAAGGATAAAATCTATAACTATTATTATAAGGACTCTTATTTAAATAATTAATCGCATTAATTATATTTAAATAGACTGCCCATATTAAATAAATAATATAATAATTATTATGTCTTAAAATTGGCATTTAAGGCATACAATCCAACAATCCCCCACTTGCACTAAAGCCAATTATCCCGGTATCTCATACCTATCTTCTCAAGATGGTAATCTAATGACTGCTGAATCATTGCCTTAGTCAGTGGACTAACACCGTCAAATGTTGACGTTATTTACTGCATAATATCATCCTTTCTACAATCTCTGATTGATATGGTAATGCCTCTTTAACGTGCTTGGATCTCTAGTGAGACCTAGGTTCTTTAGCTTGTGCTACAACTCCATTGTTGTCACAGCACTACCCGTTTGACTTAATGGAAAGAACCATTCTTAGTTCAGTTACGAACTCCTAGATCCAAACCGTTTCATTTTGTTACATCTGATGCAACGATACACTCAACCTCTAGAATTTGCAATTGTACCAATATTTAGAACCTTTCCAAATAATTGTTCTTCCGTTACAGGTGAGTATGAACCCATATATGGATTTCTAATAATCAATTTCAGACTCTCAGCCTGAAATTGTAAAACTTTAAGTTTCACCTTTCTCCATATACCAAGAACATTTTCCAGTGCTTCTCAAGTACTTAAGAATGTTCTTGATTGCTTTCCAACGTTCTAGCCTGGATCAGATAGATATCTGCTCATAACACTTATAGCATTTATGATATCATGTCTTTGTACACAACATGACGTATATAAGATTCTTAATTGCTGCAGCACTTAGAACCTTATGTGTCCAGTCTCTCTCTCTTTAGCAGTCTTAGGACTCACAACCCTAGAGAGATAAATGTCATGTCTTAAAAGAGAACAACCATCTTTTAGAATCTATGTACATGTTAAACACCTTTAACACCTTTTTTGGAAAAAACCCATTAATCCTTTTGATCTATCGCTATAGATCGATTTTCAAGGATTTAGGCAGATTATCCCAAAATTTACTTGGAGAAATTATTTGAATAACTAAACCTACTTGTGTAGTCAAGATTCATCTTCATTCTCAATGAAGTCAATCGAATGTTCTAGATTCTTTAGGCTTGGTTAAATCCATAAATAAACCCTTTTAGTTTGCACTCTATGTGACTCATCACTGGACTCAAAACATATTGGCAATCCCATATTAATGTCTTCATTAATGAAGTCATTATGGAATGTCGTTTTGACATCCATCTACCATATCTCATAACAGTAGTGTGCAACTGTGACCAATAAATCATAATGAATTTCAACAATTGGTGAAAATATTTCCTCATAGTCAACCACTTGTCTATGACTATAATCTTTCACCAGTTGTCCTAAAGGTCTCCACCTTTATTCATTTAAAATTTTATGGCCTCAAGCCCTTTAAACTTATGTCAAACATAGTTTTTCATAACTGACAAAATTATCAATCATGATTATTGTCATCTTACTGATCTGAAAATCTTGTAAAATTGACTGGTTGTTCTTGGATTAGGTTATCTAGGATCAAATCCTAGATTCGACTTGGGTTAGCTGGTTGCTTAGTGACTCATACTGAGTCATACTTTTCTTCTCCCACTATCTTCTTAGATGAACTATTCTTCTAAGAATAAATTGTACTTGCTAACAGACTCTCTAGTCAGCAAGAGAATAAAAGTTATATCCTAACGAATCTTTGGGATAACCAATTAACCTTGTCCAATCTCATTTCCAATTTATCAATCTTAAGCCTTTGACTGAAAGCAGGATAACCCTCATTCTTAACACCTTAAGACTAGGTATCCTTTTATCTCATATCCTATATGAAGTACTTAAGATTAATTTGAAAGTGAACTTATCCAAGAGATGGACTGCTATAAGGAGAATGTAGCCTCACAGGCTAAGTTACAATTCAACATAATTTATCAATTACAGACCATGTCCAACAAGGTCCAATTCATTCTCTCCAACACTTCATCAAGCATCAGAGTACCATAATGAGTCAATGAAATAACTATATTATTTTTCTTTGAGATACTATAAGAAATTGAAGCTAAGAACTCTCCATGATCTCATCATTGAGACTTACTTCTCATTTCTAGTTTTGATTTACTACTTTAATTTTGAATTCTTTGAACGCTTCAAACGGTTCAGATATACATTTATGACAATCATAAGAATATGCAAGGTAGTTAAAATCCTTATTGGGCTATTTCGCCAAATGGCCCATGTACATCCCTATGTACAAAACCTTAAATATTTGTGGTCCTTTGGCTTTGTCCTACAAAAGGTGATTTGATCATTTTTAAGAACACAAGATTCACATGTGGGGAATGTCCCGGGGCCTCAAGGGCTTACCAGTCCTTCATTCACCAATTGTGTGATTATTGTTTATCCTCTATGACCTAATCATAAGTATCACGATAATCTAGAGTTATCAGTATCTCTAAATCTCTCATATTACTCGTTTATCTGCCATTATCTATATAAGACTTTATTCATTAATTTACTAGTGTCATCTCATTTATTTCCCAAATAAATGAAACACATGAACAACAATTATTTCAAAATTAATGAATACCCAGATTGGTAAACAAGACGACGAGATGTATTTATAGACGATATCCATTCATATTCAAACTCTTTGAAGTCCTTTGGATTTTCCTCTATTACTAGTTCTCATTTCTTATAGTAGAAATAATTACCAATCAAGTTTCAACTTTCCAGATCTACCCTTGATATATGACTCTCATTTCCAAGGACTGTGTCAAATGTATTCACACGGAGAAATCCATTATGAACAACAAGAGAGAATTAAGAATTTGACTTTGAGGATTAGATTTGTCTGCATATGATAAACCATGAATAAACTCATGGATTCAAGATACTCACCTTGAGAACACATGCTCTCAAATCAATCCCTCTAGTTATCCTTTATTTGGAACAATTTTCTAGATATCTCATATCTACCACTAGATATCTCATATCTAGTTGTCTTATCTTACTTCTTCACAACTCTTATAAGTAATTAATGATGGATACATTATCCATGCTATCTTGCTTCTTTTGACAACTTATTTTGGGCATCTAGAACGTGTATGACTTTCTCGAATCTTGAGAACAATTCTCAAAACATTGAGCTAGTCATTGAAGTTTGGTCTAGTCAAAATAGAAGGTTGGGTTCACATATGATATTATATATATGCAGTAATTTCTAAGGATGTTAAATAAATATATTATTAACCATTTGATTTGGATATTTAAATCAAACAGTAGCCCCCACTAAATTTTTCGAATCCCACACTTCCCTAGTAGAAAACGAAAAAATAATAAGGTGTTTTTCTTAGTGGAATTGGGGGCCCATTTATTTTAACCCACCTCATTTTTTAGATTTTTGGTGAAGTTAAAACAAATTGGTGAATAACCTTTTATTCAATGTATCTCATACAAATTCCAATTGTTCTTGCCTCTAATCCTTTCGACCTCACATTATATATTTTTGGTCTCCAAGATTGTTTAAGTTAAACACATTATCTTGAAAATTTGGATCAATGCAATACCGACACCTCACATGATAGATTTTTAGTTGCCAGTAAGAATCCAAATTTTCCACATCTCATGCTTATATAGACTTAGTTCATATGTTGATACAAATAAATAACCTCTATGTGTCTATAGCCAGCTACTTACTTACCAAACACATAAACCAATCTACGATAACGGAAGGCAATGATGTAATCTTCTCAACATTACACCATTATTAACTTAATATTTAGTTTGAGAAAGTTTACTGGTCTTTAGTTTATGTCTCACTTTTCACATACTTCTAATTTTTAATTTATCGCATAAATAAAATAGAAACATACATGCATTCATCATATATTTATCGCATAAATAAATAAATAAATGCATAAAATAAAATGAGATGATCATGGACTATGAGCACTATCAACCTGAGCTACTGGGTTGGATACCTAAATCAAATAAAGGGCCCACAAGATAAATTCAAGGGCTGCTCCTCATTGGCTTCACAAAACTCCTTTCGCGAACTGGGCTCACCAACTCTTGATGTCTTCATCTTGATCTTTCATTACATTTATGTACATAGATTCCTAATCTAGTGAGGATACATAAATGAAAATAGGGTTTTACATATTTAAAACGAGGATAAGAGGCATGCAAGCCTCATTTTAAAATATTACATAAAATCCAAAATGGGTAAATAAATAAAATAACGACATTCATCCATTCATACATCTAAGACTAGTCCATGATCACCCACAAACATAGCAAATAATAATGAAAAGTAATCCACGAATATAGCACAATTAGTTTCCCAATATAATCTCATTATATTAGGTTTATCCAATTAATAAACACCTTTATTAATTTGGATCATCCAATATCTCATATTTAACTAAATATAATCTCATTATATTTATAGTAATTAATTAATAAACAATTTATCAAATAACTACAAGTAAAACACAATTAAATTTTCTAATATAAACTATTTACATTAGATTTTTCAATTTAATAAATTCTTTATTATATTTATTCTATTTAATAAACTCTTTATTAATTTTACTACATAAATATCTCATATTTACAAGATATAAATATAATCAAATTATATTTAATAATTAATAAATTATTTATTAATATAAAGAGTCAAAAAGTATTTGTGCTTCTTTAATTATTTGTCAAACAAGATAATTAAAACTTAGTCCAAAACAGTAAAATAAAAGTCAAACTCTTATTTTGTTTTAGTCCAAGTCCAAGAAAACAAATAGCCTAATTCATACATTAACATTAGTCCACACTAATCTCATTTAGGTCTGAATTAAGCCTAGCCCAAAAGATTACAAGCCCATTCAGCCTCATATAGAAAAGAAATAAAATAAATGTATTGCAGCCCCAAAACCAAACAACTTGGGTTTGGACTTGGTTCGGACCTGACCCAGACCCGGATTTGGACCCGAATCTGGATTTGGGTCGGGTTCCAGAAACCCTAGCCAAAAACAATTTTTTTTTCTTTTCTCTCCTCCCTGCAGCGCCGCCCCCACCCATTCCTCCCTTCTTCTTCGCCAGCCTACATCCATGGCCACAAGGACCCTTCTTTGCAGCTGTTATGGCTGTAACCGCTACCATGGCATAGTATTTAAAATTTTATAATTAAACAAACGCAGCGGAAACAAATAATATTCATGCATCCGTTCATGGCTAATTACGTAGATTACAACATGCATAAATAATTAACTATTAATTACGCATTAAAGTTTTCAGGATTACCTTTCCAGTGACAAATCTGTTGTAGAATTTGAACAATCCAAAGCTCCCAAATTGTGAAGCCTCCGAAAGTATCCACACGAGATCCAAGCCATCAATCAGCAAAACCCCCACTATGAGTTTTAGAGAAAATATATTTGCTATGAAAGATATGATTTGTGCTAGCTATTCTGTCTGTCATAGTTTCCTATTTATAGGAAACCCTGGACATATTAAGACTAGCTTTTGGGCCAGTTCTAATTACTGGACTTGGGCTGATTAAATGATTGGACTAATATTCTAATCTAATCAGTCTTAAGTCCAATTAAATATTAGACTCTTCTAACATTTAATTTATTTTCCTTGCTGATTAATTCTGAATCTCTTTTGTGTGTGACCTCTCGGGTTTATAATTAATTGGCAGTGAAATAATATTAATCCAATTAATATTTAATTAGAACTCTTCTAATTTAATTCTTGCAAGTCGTGAGTGATACCTAGTAGTATATCACGACTAACTAACTAATAATGAAGTATAAATTCTACGAACCCTTAATAATTATCATGCAATCAATTCCTTATGTCTAAATTATTCCGATTGAGCCAGAGTCATGGATAGGGTCGTCAAACTCTATTACTCAATCATATGTCCAAATCTATTTAATCAGTAATTTATGAATAATACGTGGAACAACTTCCACTATTCTACATCGGCCAAGGATTTCTAGTTACTCGATTAATAGATCGCATAGGATCCCTAATTGATAGATTCCGTATCTACACACATCTATCTCTATGCCGGAATAGATCGTAACCACTGAGTACATTATCCAATCCTTGATGAAGACTAACTTTATTACACCAGCAAATCACGTTACCCTTAACACAAGATAACCGTGGTGTCTCAGGTCTAAGGACTTAATTGCACCATTACACTGTACAACGAATTATTGACTATTTCATGTAATTCGTTGTATTAGCAGTCATGTCCAGTCACTTGTTCTCAACAAGCACTTATACATCTACCCTTACGATATGAGACTAGTCGCCCAAATTAATATCTCATATTATTTAGATGGTAGACTGTAATCCGATATTTCTGGATAAATCAACGTCCAATTAATTTATCATACGATCGGGAACTATTTTAGAATATATTTATGAATATAGATTATGTCACTCATATCCTTACTCTTAAGGATAAAATATATAAATATTATTCTAAGGACTCTTATTTAAATAATTAATCGCATTAATTATATTTAAATAGACTGTCCACATTAAATAAATAATATATTAATTATTATATCCTAAAATTGACTTTTAAGGCATATAATCCAAAAAATATATCAAACTTCGAAAAAAAATGTGAATGATGTCAAGAATCTCGTCGACCAAACCGTCTCTGCCTTTGCTGAAACGAGTGTATAGCCTCTAAAAATTCAGCTTCTCCAAAGTCAGGCCAATGAGGTTTTGTAAAGAATAGTTCAGTGTAAGCCAATTGCCATAACAAGAAATTGCTAATCCTAACCTCACCACTTGTGCGTATAAATAGGTCAGGGCATGGAAAATCGATGCAACTTGTTTTTAGTTCTTGCTCCACCATTGATGCATTAACATCTTCAGGTTGAATTACACAATCTTTGACTTTTTGAGAGATCTTTTGGCAAGCTTGTGTGACATCATATTGCCCACTATAATTAACTGCCACAACAAGATGAAGCCTTGAATTGTTCATCGTAGCCTTCTCTGCGTTAGCTATCAACTCAATTAGAGACTTGGGCAGCTTTGAAGAATCTCCGATTATAGAAATTCGTATGTCCTCTCTGCATCATGGAAAATGTCTTTAGCAATTGTATAATTAATCAATCTATAGTTATTGTATATTAGTTTAACACCCTACCCGTTGTCAGACAACAAATAATTATAAGACAAGTGATCACTTTATAAATGACTGTTAGACACTCATATGATGACTCGATAATTAATTTCCGAGATTGCTATTTGATGCCAATATAGTTGCTTCTTGAAAACACAATATTAGTCAAAGTGTGTGATTCAAAACCCTACACGTGACAATTAGTGAAATTTTAGTACTATAACAATCATGCCACAGGACAAACATAAGATATATAATAAGTGATTATGTTATATAAGTGAGTATTAATAGCTTGTATTGTACCTCACAAATTTGTCTGCACGATGACAGACAACTTATGTTTACCTTTTTGCATATTTTGTAAGGAGAAAACTAAGAGAAATAATTTTCTTCAAGATGGAATTTTACCTTAAAATTTCTAAACTTAACTCGTGACAATTTTTGTAACACTTGCAATATTTAGTATACAAACCCGTTTATTTCACGGGACAAATATGAGATATGATAAGTGGTTACTTTATAAACTATAAGTATTAATAGCTAAGATCAATAAAGTTAGGGTTCTAATCGATCAATTAGAAGTTCTATCTATCCACCTCTTCTGACACAATATTTTGAGTACCTATGATGGTGACCGCATCTACTGTGATGTTTGGTCGATATAGAATGGAGTTCTTATAAATGGATAAAGTCAGGTGCTCTTATTTTATGACGGTAGTCGTTTTTCATAATTGCAAGCAACATATGTTTTTAAGAAGAAAATTACTAAGAGAAATAATTTTCTTCAAGTTGGAAATTTACCTCATAAAATTTGTCAACTCCTCTTTTAACCTTCTTTCAAATAATCCCATCAAGAAATCAACCTCCGCCTTCAAAATCCAACACCAAAAAAGGAAAAAAAAAAAGAAAAGAAAGATTAAAAATATACAGAATCAATAAAAAAAAAATAAACCTTAAAACAAATAAATAAACTAAAATGAATTTAAAAAAAATTAATCCAACTTACTTTTGGTCTAGACCAATTCTCACATGAGAAAGCAAACACAGTTAAAACCCTAACACCCCACTTGCAACACAGCTCCACAACCCCTTTCAGGGCCCGAGAGCCCGCTTCGTAGCCAGTAAAGGCAGGCAGGCCTTTCATACGGGCCCACCTTGTATTGCCATCCATTATAACCGCTACATGTTTGGGAATTAGCTCTCGCCGGAGCTCCGCCGGAAGTGTGTTTTCAGTTTCTTGTTTAGCAGAAAGAGGACCCTTTACGACGGCGTTGCATGAGATGAGCTTCTTGGGGTGGTGTTTGGATTGGGGTGTAAGTGAAGAGAATGGTGAAGAGAGTTGGAGGGAAAGCATATTTCTTGGGGGGTGAGTTTAGTGTTTCCTCTCAGCTAGGGAGTGTATTTTCAATTTATCGTTTTTATAGTTATTAACGGATAAAAAACAAACGGTTCAAATTTTCTGTTGATGTTGACAAAAAAAAAAAAAAAATTCTGTTTATACTTTCTTCCTTTATGTTCTCATTCTCTTATAATTGTCGAGTGAGATCTCTTTATTATATTATGACATAATGAACGAGATATAATAGTTGTGTACTTGATGTTGTATGATACTTTTACCGATTTTAAGAAAAATCATCTCCAAAAAGATCTACTGAGTATAGTCGAGTGACTTTCTAACCTATAAGAACTGTCCGCGAGACCAGTAATTTAGGTTTGGGTTGCATGCCTGAGCTTGTGCTCACACCTCATATATAGATCCAGGTTTGGGCATGCTTGGCCTGCCTCACACGTTGGTGGGGTATCTTGATGTCCCCAGAAGGGGGACCATCCAGGAAAGTGTAAAAAAATGAGTCCAAGAATGTAACAACTCAAGCCTAAAGGGAGAGCGCATCCCAAAAAATTAATTTGTTAGGCGGGAGAACCCCTTGTACTTAAGAAGCACCCTTTGTGAGGGTGAAATTTCTATGTGGAATAATTACATGTGTGAGAAACTCTTGTACTTAAGAAACATCCATTGTGAGTGTAAAATTCTTATGTGAGATTATTACAGAAAGCTCCGTAATAAAGGGGAGTTCTATTTAGGAAAGATACAATCCTTGGCAAGCAAGTCACGAATTGGAAGATTATGGCATAATGAACGAGATATAATATTTGTGTATTGTATTAATCATTTTATTATAATTGTATCAATAGTTTATTATTATTAGACTTTACTCATAATATTATAACCTTATGAACAAATTCACTCAAAAGACACTTACGAGCCAATATGAGTTGCAACCCCTGACTCTCTGATCTTAAGATTGTAGTTATTAAGGAATGAGTTGAAACTATATTAAAAAATTATTCGACCTCACTAAAAAAAAATTATTTCATATACGAATTTTAAATTATATTTTTTCTATCCCACTGAACAATAATTTTAAATCAACTCTTGTATCCACTCTATTATTATGATGTTTACGAAAAAGGACAAAGGAAGGGATAATGAGAAGTATGATCATTGGTGGTTTTTATTTTGGTCAGCATTGTCTTGGAGTAGAGCTTCTTATTTTTGTGAACGAAATTTGTTACGTGTGGTTTGTGGTAAGTAATTTAACGTGGGGAGAGGGATGTTGATGTAAGGGAGATCTCAGATGGGAATGTTTTTGGTGGTTTGTTACATAAATGAATTGGAAAACAAATTGGGGAATTAATGATTAGGATATTTTAGATTTGGAAGAGGAAATAAATGTCTAATAACATTGTGATGTCTTACGTGTTCAGAAATATAATAACTCTTATAAGTAATAAATCACGTTGTGAATTTAAATTTTATAATAGTTATTCTCAAATTTAAGCAATATTATATGATTCTACGTTTAAACATGTCTCTCGATTAAAAAAAAATTGATAATGAGGACATAGTTTCTAAGAATATTATTTGTGTAGCCTTAAGTTAGCAAACCCTCCCTTCTTAAGATACTGACAGTAATTTGACAACTAGGATTTTAAGCCCGCAAATTAAGGAATCATATATAAATGAGAACAAAGAAATCTAAAGGGGGATATTCTATATCACTCAAGATAGAAGTGGCATTTCGGGCAATTCGGCACAGTGCGGCACGGTCTGATCGAATTATGAATTGAGAAAATTGAGCTCGCTTCGGTACAGATATTTAGTGGATTGAGATGGTTTGAGCTCATTTTTCAAAATATAGGACCTAGTTCAGCCCACGAACCGGCTACCATTAGTCGCGAGCTGGACTGAGCTAGGTTGAATTGGGCCAACCCATTTTTTTTTGTGATTACTGTATTCTAATTATATATATATATATATTATATAGTACTATACAAACACATACATATACAAACACCAATATATATATTAATACTTAAAAAAATAAAATTTAAGCTTAACTTTTTCAAATTTTTTTTTAAAGAAAAGTTAATTTAATCATTAACGAGACAATATACAAGTTGATTGATAACATTAACAATTAACATAAATAATAGAACATTACATAACAAACTACAAGTTAATGAGACAAAATAGATTAATGATATAAACATAAAAATAAAACATTACATAAACGCTTGAGAAAAATTAGTGCAAAAGTTCTATATATATATATATATATATTAATAATTAAAAAAATAAAATTTAAGCTTAACTTTTTCAAATTTTTTTAAAGAAAAGTTAACTTAACTATTAGCAAGACAATATACAAGTTGATTGCCAACATTAATAATTAACATAAATAATAGAACATTACATAACAAACTACAAGTTAATAAGACAAAATAAATTAATGATATAAACATAAAAATAAAACATTACATAAACACTTGAGGAAAGTTAGTACAAAAGTTCTATATTTTGTTATACTTCTTGTACGGGTGTTAGGCCTGTTGGTAGTGGTAGTGGGCTTGACAGTGGCGATGGTTGAATAATCACTTCAGAATTAAAATAATTTGTGACATTTGGTTTTTAAGATAAAAAGTGTCTTACAAACGTCACAGTTTCAAATTTATGTCAAAATATAAATTGATATTGACAATAGTTACAAATTACACACCCCTGTTCTTCAAAGTAATGTAATCGTTGTAAAAGATTTTCTTCTTCATGGACATAGTTATATATAATGTTGTAGACTTGTAGTAAAGTAAAATTGAATATACTAAAACACTATGTTAATAAGTATTTATTAGAAAAATTATATGTACGATTATAAAAATCATAAAAAAATGTATCTAAAATCTTTTAAAAAAATTAATATGTTGCAAGTTGCATACTTGCAATATCATAAAAAAGATTTGATAACAAGTCATTTATATTGACTTAAGAAATAATTTACTACTTCCTATTATTAATTTGTTAAAAAAATAATTACTTCGACTTGCTGGTTTGTTTTTTTTGTTTTTTAAAATAATTATTACAACTTACATTTCATGCATAAAGTATAATATTTCAATTTCTTTTAACAAGTGAGCTCAAATTGTGCTGGGTTTGAGTTGGACTCGAAATAGGATTTATTTGGGCTCTAGTTGGGCCTGAGCTGGGTTGGGCCCCGAGTTGGGCTTGGCTGAGATGGGTCTGAGCTCAAATAGGCTGGGTCAAAAATTATATAACCCAGTTCGGCCCACATATATGTTGTGGGTTGGGTTGAGTCGAGCCCACTATCAACTAAATTGGGTAGGATTCAAATTTTCGTGTGCTGAATTGAATTGAGCTGACACACCTGTAACTCAAGGGATGTTTTATCCTTTATATATATATATATATAAAGAATTCATTTATGAAAGTACAATTCTCATTTATTAAAAGTTTAAGTGGTCTCAAACAAAACACCCATTTGATGGACATATCAATCTCGATTAACTGTGAATGATGTTAAGAATTTCGTCCACCAAACCGTCTCTGCCTTTCTTGAAAACAACGTAAAGCCTCTAAAAATTCAGATTCTCCAAAATCAGGCCAATGGGATTTTGTAAAGAATAGTTCAGTATAAGCCAACTGCCATAATAAGAAATTGCTAATTCTAAGTTCACCACTTGTGCGTATGAATAGGTCAGGGCATGGAAAATCTATGCAACTTGTTTCTAGTTCTTGCTCAACCATTGATGCATTAACATCTTCAGGTTCAATAACACCATCTTTGACTTTCTGAGAGATCTTTCTGCAAGCTTGTGTAACATCATATTGCCCACTATAATTAACTGCCACAACAAGATGAAGCCTTGAATTATTCATCGTGGTCTTCTCTGCGTTAGCTATCAACTCAGTTACAGACTTGGGCAGCTTTGAAGACTCCCCAATCACAGAAATACGTATGTCCTTTCTGTGTCATAGAAAATGTAATTTTCGAGTCAAATACACAATCATATAATCAAAGTAAAGGATAATTTTAGGGTCTGCACTTGATTTAATATGAATATAAGTAGGGATGAACTTATTCAATATTGCGGGGTGCTCAACTTGAAAATAAAACATTTTTTCTTTTTTTTTTCTTTTGTTTATTTATTTATTTATTTATAAAAAAACTATTATATTTTACACTTTCGTTTTATGATGACACACTGTGAGATATCTCATCGCACGAGTGCACCTCCTAAGTTTTGGTATCTAAGTCCACCACTAAATATAAGGGCTTAAATTTCAAAATCTATAATGGAATGGTTTAAGTTTTCAAAAAAGGAATATTTTAATTACACTCCATTAATCACAAAATACTAGACTAATATCTTTTTATTCTCACAATATGTATCCAATATAAACTTTGCTCCCTAATCTTTATTTTATATTACTTAACCTCCTTTCGTGATTTGTTAACTACAATGTTTCTCGCAGTCATTAATAGTATACAAATGTACAAAACACTCTTCTTTATATATGCCGTTTATTTTTGTAAATTTTAAAGTTTCACAAAAGAAATAAAACTTCAAGCAAAATATTACACTGTATATATTTATATTCTATTTAGATTAATATCATTTTACTCCCTTAATGTACATACGATGTTGCATTTTTAACTTTCATGCTCATTTTGTATCACAGAGCCCCTTGTTATTATGTAAAATTAAGGAATCATTTTGTACATTTGTATATTTTATGACGAAAATTATAGATATTTTTGTTACTTAAAGCACAAAGGGCTTGAGTGATTAAAATAAATAATGGGAAACTTTTTTACTTTGTATATACATTGAGAGGGTTAAAACAATGTTAATCTAACAATAATTAATAACACATTATCATTTCAATGTATAAAGTATAAATTTTTGTCTCCTAATATTCATTTTGTATCACTAAATATTTTTCAGATATTAGTAAAAAGAAGGAGTATTTTTTACATTTGATTTTTTTTAAACAACTACAAGGGGCATTTTAGTTTATAATTAAATTCAGAAAGAGATTAAGTGATATAAAATAGATATTAGGGGACAAAATATTATATATTGTACTATACTAACTCTATATTTTGTAGTTAATAGTGTTAAAAACCACTTTTTTAAAAAGAGAAATAATTTTCTTCAATGTTGGAAGTTAATTACCTCGCAAAATTCTGCCACTCTTCTTTTAAATATCTGTCAAATAATCCCATCAAGAAATCAGCCTCCGCCTTCAAAATCCAACACCAAAAAGCAGGGAAAAAAAAAGAAGAAGAAGCAAAACAGCTTAGAATAAATAGAATTAACAGAAAAATAATTTTACCAACTAATTAAAATCTATCAGAAAAGTGAATCTGAATACACGTAACAGTTCGAGTGTAACAGACAAGTAGTGATTGATTATTATAATCAAAAGTTATGAATGCGAATTATAATTTTGAGAGCGTATCTTATTGTGGAGATGAAGGACAGCACTTCTCTACGTGTTGTACTTATAGAAAAATGAATTCAACTTACTTTTGGTCTAGACCAATTCTCACATGAGAAAGCGAACACAGTCAAAACTCTAACACCCCACTCGTTACACAGGTCCACAAGCCTTTTCAGGGCCCGAACGCCCGCTTCGTAGCCCAAAGAGGCCGGTAGGCCTCTCATACGGGCCCACCTTGTGTTTCCATCCATTATAACCGCCACGTGTTTGGGCATCAGCTCTCGCCGGAGCTCCGCCGGAAGTGTGTTTTCACTTTCTTGTTTAGCTGCATGGAAGCCCGCGTTGCATGAAACAATGGGCTTCTTTGGGGGGTGTTTAGGTAGGTGTGTGAGTGGCAAAGAGAATTGTAGGGAACACATTGTTGGTGTAATATTGTTTTCTAGCAAAGAAAATCTTCAAAATGTTTATAGTTCTCCCTAGTTCAAGGCTCCATCCTCGTGAACGTATTATAATATAAATAAAATTTATAATATTTAAATAAATTCATTAGAGTCTTGTTTAAAATGAATTACTCTTTGTCACATAAAGAAAATGAGTTTCTCATTATCACGTAATGAAATTATCTACTAGACTCTCTAAAATTTATGAGGTCTTACAAGGTGGGAGCATGATAGAAGTGTGATTTATAAATTAATATTATGAATTTAAGTAGTAAATCATCTTAGATATTTTAAGGCTAGGAAAGTTTAATTTTCATTTACACGTGAGTTTAAATTTTATTTATTTATAATGGAGGTTGAAATTGTGATTTGAACTCAAAACCTTTCATTATAATATGTATTACTGACTAATATTCCACACAACTCTTGAGTGTAGTTATTATTTATATCGCCCACTATTTTTATTTTTTTTTGGATTCATGGAAGGCCTAAGGCCGTACAGAGAGAGACTCGAACTCACAATCTTTTGCATACATATATGACTATATAGTCAATAGTAAAGGAGAGAATATAAAATCAGATAATGTATTGATTATTAATATGACAAAAATTGATGACAAATTAACATATATAGGTTTTGCTTGTAAACATGAAATTCTGAGTTTGTAGTCTGACAAGAATTAATTTTTTTTTTGGTGATACTATAAAGAAAAATATGTTTCTAAGATATGTATAAGTTTGTCTCTTTTTATATGATATAGTCTCACAATCTGAAAATAGATTATGTTACTAAATGTTAGAAATTACAAGTGGACATTATATTAACTTCGCTAAAGTCCTCAATGCAACTTTATTATTTGACATAACAAATTTGTTCATGTTTTTTTCGCATGGATTATATTATCGATCAAGTATTACTAACCTATCAGAAACGTCCAAAGGGAATGGAGATCAAAGAGAGTAGAGTGGGTAAGATTGTTTCCTGGCAAATAAAATCTTCAAAATGTCTACAATTATCCCAAGTTTAAGCCTCTGTCTCGTGCACGTATCGAGACGTTTTGTGATATCATAAAATTTATAATATTTAAGCAAATTTAATATAATTTTAATTAAAATAAATTACTTATTATCACATAAAAAAAATGAATTGTCTATTATTCTGACCGACCAGCTTTTATTTTCCCTGGACGACATTTTTATGTACGGTGTCCTTATGTTCTGCTATATAATGCTATTATTATGACATTTAAACGTGTCTTCTCTGACAAAGAAAAAGAAAGATCATTGGTTCTCTTGGCTGTATCTATGAAGGAAAATTTGTCACGTTTTAATTTAGTCTAAAGCAATTTAAGTGGGTAAGGCTTTAAACTTATTTGGCTTTTCTACTTTTTAGCCCTTGCTGTTTTGTTTAATTGCAAAGTTTACCTTGTACAACTATTACATGCTTGAATGACTATTTAACCTTTTTAAACGACTATTGAATTTGTTTGGATTGTTATTGAACTTGTCTAAGTTTCTATTGAATATGTCTAGACGACTATTTTACCTGTCTAAATAACTATTAGATTTGTTTGAGCAACTCAATGCGGAACAAATTACAATATCCGAAAGTTATGAATTATCGTTTTACAATCGTCTTTAAATTAAAATCCAGTTCCAATTTAATCGACAAGTAAAGAAAAGGAAGTTAATGTACGTCAGATCTCATATCACATTTGCTTTTGGTAGTTCCAACATAAATGATTCATTTGCTTTTGGTAGTTGCAACATAAATGATTGGAAAAATAATTGAATAACAACTCAAGATTTTAAGTGAACAATATTTATCCAGATACTAATAGATACACAGACTGACTTGTTAATTTTGAGCTAGACCGACCTTTGGAATGTCCAAAAGTTAGTCACATTTTGGTGTTATTACTCTTGTTGAAGAAAGATAAAAAGGTGAGATATCTTCTACGATTATCAATGAGTGTCCAAGGAAGCTACACCACTGGTTGTTAATTTTTATGTAATCGGTTTTGCCTCACGGTAAATCAAAAAAAATAAAATAGAAATAGATGTTTGATTTGTGAGTTTGAAAAGAGAGAAAAAAAGAAGTGCTTTAGGCTCCATTTGTTTGCCGTAAAATAATTTACTTGTATAAAATGTTTTCTGTTAAAAATATTTTCTTGGAAAATAAAATATTTTACGGGACTCCGTTTGTTTGCTGTAAAATAACTTGTTGGGAAAAAATATTTTTTTAAAAAATAATTTACTGAAAAATATTTTCTGATGTTTAGATATATCTTGAATTCTGTAAAATATTTTTTTCTCCCAAAGTCCATAAAACATTTTATAAAATTTTGTACTAGTTGATCGTAAAATATTTTACGGTTGACTAATTTTACGGTATTACCAAACACTATAAAATTAAGAAAAAACAGTCGCAATTTTTTATCGTAAAATATTTTACGATTAACCAATTTTCTGGTGTTACCAAATATCGTAAAATTCAAAAAATATTTTTCGAAAAAATATTTTACGGCAAACAAACGGAGCCTTAGATTCCAAGAAACTTCTCAAGCTTATGGTAGCTCACTGGCTTGGCCTTCAATACTGAGAAGCCAAAGAGAATTGCATATTGTGAAAATCAGAGTTCAACAAGGTTTAAATAGCTTGTTTTGTTGCAGTTTTTTTTTTTATTATTATTTTTTTTAATGCTGCTAGATAGAATGTTTCAAGAATGGGTAGGTGGACCCCATATCATGTGGTACCACCATTTTTTGTCATGACCGGATAGCCGTTAGCTTAATGTAAGAATTTTCCACGAAAATGTGACTTTAGCAGCCAAACTGCCCCTGATAGTATTGCGGCCTGGCAGGAAAAAAATCTCCCACTATTTGTTCTAATCAGTGTTTGTACGACAGAAAAAATGGTTATTAGTATAAGATTGAAACATCAACGTTTTAATGTTTCTGTATCTTCCCTTTCCACTTAAAAAATAATTCACTATGAGGAAATAAGTTCTAAGAATATTTGTGTAGCCAAGTTAACGAACCTTCCCTTCTTCAATGGAAATCTCCACTTCTGGATCCACGACGCGTTCTAGGTCATAGGAAAACCTTTAGAAGCAGGAAATATCTCAGTTCGACTGCAGTTCTTCGCCTCCAGGGATCTGATCGGGCTAGTGGTCCTCTACAGCTCTATTTACCGGGGGGGTGTCGCCAGCATGGTCATCGTGGAGTTGTTACCCAAAGGGCAAAGAGTAACATTTTGAAATTGTCTTGCTCGCAAGACAACTAGATCAATAGAACGAATGTCAGACGGCATGGAAGTCCTGGATAGAAACCTCCTTGGGGACCTTCAGATTTAATTGTTTTGTATCCCATCCAGCTCCTTCTAGTTGTTGAATGAAATCCGAAAACTTATCGTCTAATTCAACCAAGCTTTGCTCTAGTTTCTTGATAACACCATTTGACTTGCTCCAGTTCTCATGCAGCCAGTAAGTTTGCCACACACTTCGCAACACTGAGAGACTCGTAGCTCCATCCTGCAGCACGAAACTTAGTAAGCCAAAGGACTTTGTATTTGCTACACCTATCAGGACATTACAAGTGTGTACCTTGAAAGACACGAAGACCTCAAAGTCTAGTGGTTGCTGTTGGTTCACCATAAGAATGTACTTCTCCTTCACGTACAACCGAAGAAGCACCTTTACCTGCAGAATTTCAAATATCAATAAATTTAAGGAATAATTTGAATGACACACATACTTCTTGCTTATTAACATTTTTATTAAAGGTGTCACATTTTACACTTGAGATCTGATTGTGCACTTAGATGAAATGTGTATACCAGGGGGTCTGACACGCTCATATTTATACAACTATTCCTCCAAGGAACATCTCGCACTTTGGTTTAGTTTAAATTTCATATTAAGAGCTATGTAGAAAAGTTTGCAAAGGCTCGAACATAAGAACACTAGATACAGTGGAAAGAGCACAATATACAGTGCTCCGGCAAGTAAATGCCATGACTTTTGTTGAACAATTTGGAATCTTGCATTCATAGTTCTGCTGTTTGATGCCATATGGCAGCGCACTCCAGCAATATAGAATATAAATCTTTGACAGGCAGCAACTATTTCATGCTACTGGTTTTCAAATTCACAATCTAGAAAGTAATTACTCTGAAGTTTGCATTAAGCTTGTGGAATATGTCAGACCAAAAACCAAGTCCATTGAATAAAGCATGAAGTTCAAACTAGAGCAAACTTAAGAGTAACAAAGAGAACGAGATTATACCATGGAGTTCTGTCCACCAACCATCTCTTCCAATGAAACACCGAAAACAATTCTTGGTCTTAGAAATCTTTCCCACAACAAAATATTTTCCATCCTATTGCATTCATTACATCCTGATTCATTCACATTAGGTCATTGTCAAATGCCAAGCAATGAAGTACACAATTTACTCTTAAGTATTAAAACAAAGCTTGCCTGGAATACTGGTGTTTGAAATATGCGATTGCACCAATATACGAGCACGCTTAAGATTTATCTGTGACAAAATTCAAATTCTTTTTAAGAATCCAGGTCAATGAGTTTACGAGTGCAAATCAAACTTTGATTTCAGTACAAAAGACTAGTGTTTGATATATTTCATCATTCCCTACCCATTCTGAAATGCAATAAATGGAATTCTTCCCCCAAAGGTCTGTGCCCTTCATCTATGGTTCTTTTTCTTGTTTTGGGTAGGGTAGAGGGTTTGGGAGAGCGAGCGAGAGAGAAGGCAGACGGATTCTTAATAATAAAGTAAAAGCTAATATTCACATCTTACGGTATTAAATCGCAGAACAGAAAGAGATAGATAGCGAAACCATAGATGAAGAAGTCGCATGCTCAGCCATGTCAATGCAAGGGTGGGATAAGAACCTGAAACCCCAGGAGTATCCTGCATGACAGTTTTTAATTATCATTACAACAAATAATGATTATTGACAAATAATAGTGAGCTGTGTAGTTCTTAAATTTATTTTTACCTACCACCCCCCAACCAAAAAAAAAAGGAAAAAGAAAAAGAAAAAGAAGATCGAGAGTTTTAGCAGTTATAATCATGAACGACAGGACATACCAGGGCAAGTATTCCCAGTGCAAGGCCGACCAGCTCAGCAGATACTTCCCAAACTTCCTCCTACCATGATTCAATCGCATAATTCAGGAACTTTAATAAGGAATGGACATTATTTAGACGTCAGCTTCTCACCGCCCATCAATGAAGTATTAATAAAATACAGAAGTATATTTTTTCATAAGATAAATCAATAAACTCAAGAACTTAAGGTCACCCAACTCAACAAAACCCTATCCCTTCTACATTTCAAACACATCACCTCTCTTTCTCTAAATTTTTGTCTTTCACTTATGAGTTCATCTATTTGTCCCCAACAAACATGCTCCGACTTTCATTATGCGATATCTGTCTTCTATAGACGCCAATTCAACCACATGAAGTGTACTCCTCGAAAGTGGTCAAGCAAAAGACACCTACTATCTTTCTTGCAGCATCAGGATCAGTGTGTTAAATGCTACGCCTTTAACATCGTACCTATCCCACAGAAACTCTACATTGACCGTGCAATCAATTGTGCGGACAAAAGTACCATAGAGATATGAAAAGATCACCTAATGTGGAAATTCACAAACTAAAGTATGGAATATATATGGAAGATAAGCCCCCAACATATCTAACACATTGAACAGAATATCAAGTGTATCTATTAGTCTAGGAAATCACTATGTATTCTAGCTTATACGAGAAATTCAGTATACATGAGTTCCAGATATCATTTGGCCTCTAGCCGAACAAATTTTGAGGGAAATTTATTTTGAAAAGAGAGAGAGAGGTTATGCTAGTAAACACAATAATGAAGGTTAAGCATAAATCCATAACATCAAATTCAAATTCAGTTATTTCTAGCTCCACATTATCACCATATAAAGGTGGTCATTATGACAAATCCAAGTAATGCAAGTGCCAGTGGCCCAGTCTTGATGCATCAATATATGTGATTAAGAAAATAAATAGTTATACAATTGGTATACCTTTGCTGCCACTTCTCCCAAATTTCCTGATATCGCAAAATGGTTCTGTATCACCCGAAATGAAGGATCTTTTAGACCCCTTGCAACAGCCTGTCCAAATAGTATCAGATAGAAGAATTCTTTTAATGTAGAGTGAATGTCTGCTGGTTATTTAAAATAAACCACAAACAATGAAGACTGATTCAAACAAAGTGGAATCGACCCTCCAAAGCAAAAGCTTGCATTGATATTCAGATAACTTATAACTTAATTTTATACCTTAAAATATTTTCCTAAAGGGGGCGGATAATTTTGGATAGATGAAAGAGAGTATAACCAGGTATACCTTTGCAAGATTTCCAAGGGATGCTAATGGCAGAAAATAAGCAGGATATAAAGGGGTAGTGAGATCAAAGATGCTGCATAGGTAAAAGGATGGTATTAATTCAGCCAAAATATTATGATTTTATCCACAAGATCCTTCAAAATGGTAGGGTCTATACCTTCCGGCACTGCCAATGAAGTCCGCATACATGCGCCACTGTTTAGGATCATCATCGAAAAGATTGCCAAACCGCCCACCTGCAAGAGTCGGGCACTGTCATGGAAACTTAAAAGTTACTTCCTTTTCTTATGCTTGATAAAAATTGGCAGACCTATAAAAAAGCGTCCGATGGCACCAATGCCATCCTTTGACACCCATCTGCAAAAGCACATCAATAACGGATACAAGATCTATAAGCATTTAAATAGCCATCATACACGTAAAATCCAAGACGATTAAATGTGAAGGAGCTACACCTGATGGCAGCGGCAGAAGCAGCAGCAGTACTTCCGTCGAAAGAGCCCACTCCTACAGCCTATAGAACAGACCAAATAGCTTAACATCCGACTACCAAATTAAATTGCAGTTGCATGAGCTTGACTCTGCTATAAGCATCTCTAGAGATGATCTAATTCTTTTCTTCTGGTACATGTGATGCAGATTAAGATCCTTAATTCATCTCTTTTAACGATTAGGTACACCAAATCAAATGTGATGACAATTCTCAACTTAAACTCCAGAATAAGCATATATCTTGTCAGACAATTCTTTTTTTTTAAGAAAAAAACTCAAGATTTGAGAATGACACATCTATAGATGAGCCAGATAACTATCAATAGCCACTCTAGACATAATGTTCTATTCAACACAAGCAAGTTCTAGAATTAATCAAAATTTCAAGAAAAATTATAAACTTTATTAGCTAAAACCAACATAACAGAAGGACAAAACATGTTGCAAATAGGCAATAGAATTGTGTTAGAGCTACAAGTTTCTACTGGCTTTAAACTAACAGCAATTGATTGAAAACTGGCATCCTAGGTCACATACCCAAGTCAAACTACCGGCTCAAGATAGATTGACATGCCTTTAAAAGACTAGAAGTGACCAGTGTGTGACATATCCACCCAGTAACATTAGTAGGAAACTGCCACAATATGTAATCCAAGTAATCATCCGAAACTGAATCTGCATCAGAAGTCAAAGTGGATCAAAACAACATATGGAAATCAGAAGAACACAGAGTTAGAAGCAAGAGACGACACTAAACAAAAACATATAAACAACAAAAGAAGGAAAACAAAAAACAACGAAAGCGAAAACCATTGTCACCAGGGTAGCCTGCAGGTAGGACAAAATCTTTGATGATTTTCGGAAGCCAAGACAACTCCGTGTCAGTGTCAGAGACATCATGTGAACCTTCCAACTTATTAGTTCCGGAATCATGTTGTTCAAGCAATGTCCTAATTCGCGAGTTTTTATCTAATATGTACCTGGATCATTGCCCCGCAATCCAAAACAAATAGATTACAGTCTAACAAACTTCAAAAATACGAAACTTCTCTAAATTCACTATCTACTTGGAAACGCAAAAGTTAAATAGAAAAAAGAAACCAATTTATGAACTTAAGACATTCCAACAGAAATTTAATAGTTACAACTCAACATTTATAGAATTTTGTATCTCAATGGTCTCATATAAAAACTTAAACTATTAGACACAAATTTATTTATTCATTTACACCCAAGAGTTGAGCGCAATAATCATTTTGGCCTCCATTGTATTAAATATATATATATATATATATAGATATATATTATTTATTTATTATCTGTCACAGGCAGAATTAAATTTATTTTATTTATTTAGTGTCTTTGACATAATAGACAGGCCCGACTCTTCCTGTCTATGTACAGTTTCGTGCACAAAGCTCTCCTTTTTAACGTCTCGACACAATTTAAAAGCAATTAACTCAACATTAATAATTAAAAAAAAAAAGCACAATTGGGCCAGGAAAATACCTCTTGGAAGTTCCATTTCCAAATCGTTCCACTAAAATGACATGCTGGTGATCTTCCTCCCTGTAAATGCATGCATCAACACTTAATAAATATATGATAATTGAAAATAAAAAAATAAGCAAAAAAATAAAAAAAGAAAAAGAAAAGATAGTTTCTGAACTGAGGAGCTTCTTTAGGTTGGTGAAGAAAGCAGAAAAGCTGAAAACGGTCAACTCTTGTAGTGAGCGTTGACATCTGCCATGACTGTAGCTTGAAGTTTGGAAACGAGAGTTGCAGATGTTGAGCAGCGCAAGATAATGCCATTATTAACACAATTAACAACAGAGTTTAAGTTAATTAACACTGTTTAGAGATTTTCAAAATAAAAATAAAAATGTTCAATTTGGCTCCAAATCATCATCATCATCTCCTTTGAGCTTTGCTTTGCTGTTATTGTGCTACGCCACATGTCGTACGGATTACCACTAGTCCAATGGGCTCCACTCCACTGGGTCACTTATTGGGCTTCACCATGTCGTTCAAATTTAAATAACTAGCATTGGGCCTAAAATGATGTCGCACTCACTCGTGCCAGGCCCGCAGGTAATACGGACTACCGCTGGTCAATGGTATCCAGTGGATCACTTGTTGGGCTTGGCCATTTGCTCCTCTTTTACCTACTAACATTGGGCCTAGCATAAAATACTAGTGAATTTGAGTTAGTTAACACTTTACATACGTTAGAAGTAAGTATTTGAGATTTTTTTTTTTTTTAAATTTAAAAAAGGTCTAAACTATTATATATTACACACGAGAATGAATCTCGATATCTTTCGCATATAAAGAAAAAGTCATACCACTAGAACATATGACCAGTGGTAATATTTGAAATTTTTAATTGATTGGAAATACATTTAGACGTTAATCGAATTATGATGATATATTTTTACCAAAAAAATTACGGTGACATATAATATAATATAATAGGAACAAAAGAATAAACTAGATATATAATCTTCAACCTTATTGGTAACTTTACAGAAATAGAGCTCCGCCACAATTCTAATGATCTTTTTTTTTTTTGGGTAGAAATGAGACGTGTTAACACTGCAAAAACATTACAATCATCAAATCCCCTCGGGGTGGAAATCAGTGAACAAGAGCTCCTGTAAACGCGATGGGATATTTAAAACCCAAAACACAAAAATGGTTACCACTAACACAACATTTTACTACTCAATCCGTGACTTTGAACCCAATCGACAACATTTTAATCATTGGAAGCGCTAGCTCGTGTTACAATTTGTGATTTTCAGAACGTGAATATACTGTGTGAGCGATTGGGGGAAAAAATAGTGGATCCAATATCATTCAAAATAGTTGAGGTTGTGCATCACTCGCTCTGCTTTTGTTTCTCGCGGTTATCCTCCATAATCTTTTGTAGTTCTTTCTCAGCTGCTGCAATCAAACGCTTGACAGTGTCGAACGTAGTGAGTCTTATGCTGCAATAGAAGAAGAAACAAATGAGCTAACTGAATGCGAGAGCCCGGTGCATTTGGAACAAGGGAAGTATGTAACACTAACTTGACTATAATGCAAGTTAAATTAGTTAGGCTATCAGCAATCATTCCATAAGTGAAGAACATGGGATTGCTACATGAAAATTTGAGAATATAAGATAATCGGATAACTTCGTATAAAAGACTCCATAGGATGTCGTTACAAGAGTTAAGAAAAGAGTCGACTGAAAGAATGCAAGGGTAGAAGATCCAACCTGCTATTAGGTAGAGTCTTAAGAGCATTGGGCACAAAACCCCGATAAAGTCCAACCAAACCATCACGTGCCACAATGCCTGAGTCAATACGATACCAGTAATTATTTCAAGCAGTAAGAACCCAAATCGAGCAATTAAGTTCTATCAACCAATAAATCATGGTATTAGAAAGTTCAAATGTTTCCCCAAATCAAGTGCATTTCCAATAGGAATATCGCCTAGCCATGATAAGCTTTTTTTGTTTCATCACATTTAGAAATTTGATTTCAGATAGACATGGTAACTATGAATATTTCTGAAACCTAAAACTAGTGTTGTTGGAAGGACTTTGACGAGAGTTGCACGATGAACCATTTTCTTATTTCTATACTATAGGAACGCTGACCTATTTTGTAAAACAATTTTTGAAACTTTCATCACTCTGTTATAGACAAGGTTCATTTCTTTGGATCACTGCATTGACGTGTCCAGTTCTGAAGCGCTTACTTCTCGTGAAAGCTAAAAATATATTTCCACCAAGTTTCTCACTCAACATATATGAACTTAGTATAATTTCAATATTGTACCCACCATCATTATCTATCATTATTCATTAAATTAGAACAGGCTAAACCAGTTTACCAGGTAATGCGTCCAAAAATGTCTTGTATGGTGTACCCCTCATTTGCATTTGCCTTCTTGCTGTGTCTAAAGGGTAGCACATAAGTGTTGCAATAGTAGCTGACATCAAACTCGTTGCCACAGACGCCTCAGTCCTCTTCTGGTACTTTTCTGGCAGTGATTTCTTCAACCTGATATTGACAACATATTACATTTAAGATATGGGTGCTTCACTCATCGACTCCCTTAACAACCAGTCAGGCAAATTGTTGGCAAAGCAAGCTCACAAGTCAAATACGCAAAAGTTCACAGCAATATAAGGTGCTATTCCAATAAGAGAAGCTCCTAGACCATTATAGAAGGATGCAATTCCTTCTTCTTTCAGCATGTTCAAAGCTACCTGAAACAGTTTAACCAATGCATTATTTCATATAGAGATCGTCTCAATGTCAATATACGTATTACATTGTGATTGCGTTACCTCTGTCATTGTTTTATATCCTGGTTCCACTGCTAATCTCAACCTAAGGACATCCAATGGGTAGGTAACCTGAACGGACAGAATAAAAGACCATATTGACTCAATCAGTAGCCGTGAGGGACAATAGATTCAGGAAGAATTCATTACTTAAATTTTTTTTACAACATTAGGATACAATAGAAAACTACGCCACAGGAAACCTTTCTGTTGTATATTCTTTTATTGATTTAACATCGTGCAATTACAAGTCCCCAAACACACATTGACATTTAATAGCAATACGCTGATTTTAAGCTGATGATAAAAGGTTTTAATGCATTCCTTTGTTCTGACTTACAAAAGTTGAAGTCATGCCAGCACAAGCACCTGCTGCTAGTCTTCCAATAACGGAGAGCTCCCCATCCTTTCCCCTAAAAAGTTTCTAAAAGAAATAAAATAGATAGATTACATCAATTTAAGACAAAATTATCATCAGTTCGAAAATAATTGTAATAATGGTAACACAAACACCTTATAGGTCTCGTAGGCATATAGCTGCACAGCGCTATATGGTATGATCCTTATCACCTGGTTCATTGAAACATAGTCAGTTGACGTGAAACTCAACAAAGGATATGGCATTTGCAGTGAACTTTCAATGATTAGAATGTAGATCATCCTTGATGCTTAGAGATGACGGCTTTAGAGTACCTGGGGAAGGTTGCCTTTCCAATACCCTTTGATCCCTTCCTCCTTCCCCACCATTGTGAAAGCCTGCCATCCAATGATGAAAATGTACATTACAAATGTAAAACACCAGCATAAAACACAAGCAAATAAATAAAACAGATAGTCCCCAAGGACTAGAGAGGAGAAAAACTCATGCATAATTTCCAGCATTACTTTAATCATGGATTGATGATAATAGGACAAGGTACTCTTCTATCATCTAAAGAAGAAATATGAGCTACAAGCAGATAGAAAATTACATAGACATTGAAGAAATTCTGACACTACTAGAGAACCGGAGAGGAAGACATTTGTTATGCATTGTCTAGATATTTAAAACTAATTCTAGATTTTATCATTATCAGAATAGTGCCAGTTAGAAAAGTTATTCCTTCCCCTATGATGCATCATTAGCATGTCGAAACGTGACAGGAATCAGCAGCGGTTAAACATGGTGACAGCCCATACCAACTTGGATTGGACGAATGGACTTAATAATCCAAATTTTCTGTTGGACAATTATATTTTACACCAAAAAGGAAGAATTACCTCAATAAATCCAACTGCTTTCTTTGCAGCTTCTTCCCCAACTCTTACTCCGTGAGTCTGCAAACCAAGGGAAGCAAGGGGAGATTTAAGCAAAAGGTAAGCAAGCAAATGTACTACTGATAAAAGTGATCGTACTTACTAAACATTTGATGTTCTAACTCTGATGTGATAGTTTAAGTGATTAGAGAAGTTGATCGACTCTTCAAAGACATATTACGTGATTAGAAAATCTCAAAACCATGTTCTCTCTGTGAAAAGTTGACTAGAACTGTTGTTGACCACAAGGTAATGCTCGTAATTCTGGTATTTCATGTTTGCAATGTCACAGTAAACATTTAATGATGAAATTATGTAAACTCACACTGAAAGGTATTAAAACTGGCTTCTCTGACTTTCCAGCTGGCGCTGAGTACTAATTACACGATGAGGTTTTGATTTCAGACGAACATCTCGCAACAGTCCCCAAATGGTCGAACACTTAACTTGCCCCTCTCCTTTTGTACTAAAATACTACAATTAGAGAAATGCTACTAAAACTTTCTCCAACAATTAATTCTCATACGAACAATGTTGAAACTTCAAGAAAATGACCTTTTAGCTTAGCAAATGCGCTTTCTAAATCAGAATTTGGCCATTGTTTTCCAGCAATAAAGGGTAATAATCTATTCCTTATACGAAATAACCCCTAGTAAAACCCCAACCTAACATTAAAAAATTTACTGAAAAAACAAGGTAAAGCCTTTAAAAACCGAAATTTTTTTTACCAGGAAAACATAAGTTCATCTCATTAAGCTCAACAAAAAAACAAACGACAAGAGTACAAAAGAGTGGCCTATCTATGGATGCCTTCAAGGCTCCAATTTTTACATATAAGCCTATTAGTAACAGTATCTAAGAACCTTTTACAAGAAAGAATTTTCGTTCTGATTGTATGAAAGATACAAGCAACAATACTTTCCTCCGAGGCATAACTTCTTCTAAAGATTCTATAATTTCTCTCCTTCCAAATAGTATGAACAATCCCACCCACTAACAGCCTGGCCAACGTAACTTGGATACCCTCACCACAGCAATACCGCCTACTCCATGTCTCAATCTCATCCCAACTAGAAATATTCTCATTCATGAGTAAGAGAGTGAGTCCTCTAGACCACATTCTACGACTTAATCTACATGAAAAGAACAAGTGGTCTCGATCCTCAGCCGCAACTTCAACAATACACACAAAGTTTTTTACGGTTTAGTCAAACATTAAAAAAAAAGGAAAATTATGTAGTCATACCTAGAAATCCCGAAATTTCATGATTTAACAATTCACAAACATATAAACTCCTAAGCTCATTAAAAAAAACACACAGACACACACAAAATTTGGCAATTAAAGTTACAAATATATAAAGCAAACGTAAAATAGTTCAAAATCTAAACATTATATTTACCTGCATGAGTAGCTTGATGCGGTCGAGTGGCGCCGTGACGGTCTTCGCAGCGGCGCCGGCAATCGCGCCGGCGACGAAAAGCGCGGCGTCTTTAGGGACCAAAGCAACCATCGCCAACGGATGCTTCAAGAGCTGAGCTGGCGTCGGCGAGAACTCTCCCTTTTCTGCCACCGAAAGACATGCGAAATTACAAAAAATGCCACTCGTAATGCTACTACTACTATTACTAATAGTAGTGGTAAAATTGTTATTACAACTATCAAAAGTCAACCATTTGGTTTGACATTGGTGTTGTTCGATGGATTTGCTTGTGTTTGATAATTCCAGACCTGGGATGTCTTTGTATGTTAATATTGCTTGGTTTGGTTTCATTTTTTTTTTTTTTTTCTTTGATGTTTTCGTTTGTTTTGGGGGGTTTAAGGTTTGAAACAGAGGAAAGGGTTAGGTGTTTTCCCTGTTTAGATAAGGTGGAGTGTAGCATGGTTACAGAGGGAGGGAAAGAAACGGAATGAAATTATTATTAATTATTATTTTTAGTTTTACAAAATCGTGGTTTAAAGTCTAATCTCGTAATTGCAACGAGTCATTAAGTAATTATTTTATCCAATTTCTGGCAAAAGAGTTAAGAGTGTTTTTTTAAAATATGAAACTCAACACCCAAAGGTTAATATTTGGTATATATACAGAGAAGCGAATAAATATGCAGATTAGCTAGTTAATTTTGGGCTTATACAATCGTGGGGGAAGACATCTCTTTCATCGATTTCGTATAAACTGGTATCTTTATTGGATCAAGATATTAGAAGTGTGTCATCCACCCGACTTATGAGAGATCATTCTATAATGACTTTCTCTCCTATAGTAATTTAGTTTTATCTCATTTTTCACCTCATTTCAAATCAAAATATTGTTAGTGAAACATTAAATCAAAGGATATAACAATAAATCTCATAGTACTAGAAGAAGGAAAATAGCTTGTAATTGGACTACTATTGTTCCGTCATCTTTACAAGAGTTATTGGAGAATGACTTATACCTTACTAGCATTGATTAATTTGTGTACTTGTTGTTTGTTTAATTTAATGAACATGTTTCGATTATAAAAAAGGGTTATTATTAGTGTCAAGTGGCACGAGAGAGTCTAGGATTTGACCAAAAAAAAAAGTCTAGGATGGCCTTTACAGGTATATATACATGATTCTGCCCGAATCTAATGTTATTGGAGCGATAAATGAGAAATAAAATAGGGTGTTGATTGATTCCTATTCTATGTCTATTTTTTTGTTTAATGTCACATAATTCTCATACTTAATGAATTTATTTGGAACTCGTATCTGATGCTTGAAAATCAGATATCGTAAGAATATCTTTATTTTCTAATTGGAGACATGGGCCTCAATTTGTATATGTATGTGATATCTTTTTAACATCTAAATTTATTTTTTTAATTATTATATTCATAGTTTTTCCCTTGAACTATGTGTTAGGAGTTTAGAAAAAGTGAGGAAAAATATTGTGTGTAGAGTCTCCACTGTCCTCGCCAATGATTTGGAAATCAAGACCAATGCAAAATGTTAGACTATTTTTGTTATTAAGTTGTATCACTTGAACATATAAAGTTACAATTAATATTATGATGGTTTAATGACTAAAATCATGAAATTATGTATAACGTTTCTATTGTGATATAGTTAACGGGTTTATAAAATTATCACTATATAAAAGACTTTTAATCTTCTATCCACTTAATAAAAACACATATATACAATTTTGTTGTTCTCATCACTTTGACATATATAAGAGTATAAAATAAAAGGAGAGATTCAAGAGTACCACTTCCAAGTTATTCTAAGTGTAAATTAAGATGTAAAACCACAAAAATTTATATATGTCAATCTTATATGCTATGTTGCAATGTATCTTTCCAAGGTGATTCAAGATATATCAAAGTAATTTATATATGTCAATCTTATATGCTATGTTGCAATGTATCTTTCCAAGGTGATTCAAGATATATCAAAGTATGTTTTGGTGATTCTAGGGTAGTCAATTGATAGGGTACCCTTCTTGATCTGTGAGTGATGATGATTCGAATTTAAGAGAATGGAGAGTAGGTAGGAGTGATGGGTAAACAAAAAAAATAAAAGTATCTTAAGATGTTTGATTATTTTATAATATTATAAAAAATAAGTTGAGTCCATGTCAACATTATGCTGTTATTTTTTAGCAGTGCATAAAGATGAAATTGAGAAATACCTAATTCAAAATTGAGCACATTTTTCTACAAATCCTTATTAGCTATAAATTCGGTTATCCTGGGAGAAAGGTTGGTCGACTCTGTTGAGTCGATCTGGATTTCTAGGCTAACTAGTTTACTACTTTGGGTTGAAATACTTTATTTTGCGACTAGCAATTCATTTATTTCCCGACTGAGTCATTTATTTTCTATAATTGTATTTCTTTTTGGAGGACGGTTGAGTCCTCATTTTATGTTATTCTTTTTCTCTTTTTTCTAAACAACAAGGATTCGTATAATAACAAAAATACACGCATCCAAATACATGGGATTCTTGTTAATAAGACAAAAATGGTGAAGATCGAATGAGTTCTTTTTTGGATGACGTAAAAACTCAGTTGGCGGAGTTCAATTACTAACTGATAAATTCACAAGTGTAGTAGTGCGCCCCCATACATGTACTAGGTTATTCAAGGGTGAAACTCCAACGTAGTGGGGAGTATCGAACCCACGATCTCATTAAAGCGATTTCACCTCACTACTATAGGATCATACCCCTGGAGGCATGACCAATTCATTTTCTTCAGGAAACAACAGTCCAACGTCTCACAAATCATCACTCTTATCTTTAAGCAAGCAGAAGAATCATCCATGGCTTGGAAAAATAAAATGAGAGGTCCACTCCTACCAAGTCAAGAAGTCCAAATTTGTTGGAATAAACCTCTCATGGATTTAAGCTTAACATTGATGGTTGTGCAAAGGAGAACCCGGGAGTTGCAGATGCAGGAGGCATATTTCGGGATGTCAATGGCACATGGGTCGCTGGATTTACCATGAACCTTGGAATCACCACCAACAACGTAGCTGAACTTACAGCCCTTTGGGAATGATTGAGAAGAGCAAAGAGAATGTAAGTTTAACACCTTTCTATTCAAACAGATTCTCAAGTAGTGGTTCATTTGATCACAAGCACAATGGTCCTCAATAGCCCCCTCACGCCTCTCTTTGAAGATTGTAGAGCTATTCTCTCACGTTATGGTTATTACAAGCTTTCACATATCTTACGAAAAACAAACAAATGTACGAACTGACTCGCCAATTATAAAATTACTCAAAATTTAGGTTGCAACACTTTGGATCAACTCCCATCCTTTTCCTTGTGGAAAAAGATAGAGTGGGTGAATTTAATTCTAAAATTGTCAAGGTTTAGTTTTTGGCATTAAGCTACTCAGTAAAAAAAAAAAAAAAAATGAGTTGATGCCTTGATGGCTTGACGTCGTCCATTGTGCCATCCATTTTTAAGAAGAATGGTAGTTTATTAGTATTATGGGTTATATAATATTCGATAGAGTCAATCGTTGACTTAATCATTTATGATTGCGTCGTATGCAGGTCCAGTCTGTTTTAATTAATTTATCCTGAGCCAACAAGACAAGTTCGTTATTATAGATAATTCTTATAAAGAATTAATTTTTTTACATGAATTGTCGTGATATTATATTCTCGATTGAGGTAGGTATATAGTTCTTAAGGAATTTTTTTACATTAAACAAAATTTAGAAAACAAAGACGATGAACACAAGGCAAATTTTAGCTATACCCAAGCAAAGATGCCAAGATAGATTGCAACAAACATGCCAATCTTTTTAGCTATACCCAAGCAAAGATTAACAAACGACACTAACCATTTAGTCTAATGGTATAATTCTTATTTTAGATGCAAAATATTTGAGATATATTTTAATGTGTAATATCTTAAGTGATATCCTAGGGCCCCCTTGAATAAATGAATATAGTTGATGATTTCTAACACGTGCTTTAGGTTAATTATATGCTAGATAATATTTATAATGGGAAGGCATGCGTGGTTTAAATTCAATTTTTTTTTTTTTTTTTAGCTACATGGGAGGTGAAGCCGGAATTTAATAACTAAAACATAAATATTTTATTCACTCATTATTGCACGGTACAAAGAAAGCATTTCATTCATCGATTTTACATATTTATATATGTTGCAAGCAGCAACTACAAAACCATGGAGAAACTATAGGCACGTAGATAATTTGGGTACTGTCTCCGGCGACCTCCTCTTCGTATTAGAAAGTCTCCATCACAAACATTTGCAGGAACAAATCGGACCTCAGTGGACAAGACGGTGCAATTTTTTATCACGTCGTAGATGAGAAATTCAACTGATCATCAAATGAAGAAATAACCAATGCAATCCAATCTGCTTTGAGTTGTCCATATGTGATATTAACTCCAAAAGTGCACACAATCTGCACCAAAAAAAAAAAGGTTAGTGAGATCCATTTCCAAAGACGAGCGCGACATAAAAGGGTTGAAATATCCCCTAAGTACATCATGTAATTCAAATCCCGGCTTTATCTCCTCGAATAGGGACTAAGAAAAAGACAAGTTGTGGCAAGTTTACAAATACAATTAAAACATGTGAGAATTTAGATACCTATCAAACTCTGAGGATTGCTTCAGTTGATGATGGAAGTCCTAGGTTGACAACATCGGCTTGGCCTGGCAAAAATATTTAAGAAGAATGTATGAGAATTAATTGAATCAACGAAATGTCACGAGACATTTTGATTTTTTCTGATATTTTTCACCACGTATGTGGCATTTGTTTTATACTTCGTCTCTTATATAGTAGGTGCCATTTCATTTATTTCCGTCAAATGAATTGGTCCCATTTTTATGTGACACTTACAACATAAAATACATGAAGTGAATTTCGAATGTTATATATTACGGTGATATATATACACATACTTAGTGGCTCTTTGTAGACAAAAAAGCATGCTCCAATGACCACATAGCATAGCAGAAGAACTAGCCCTTTTATGTAGTGCGATGTTCCATCCTGTAACATTCACACATGCAATAAACTTGATATTAATAGAGCTTAACGTAATTAAATACAAAATTTAAGAGGGTTTTTTCTTGCCAGCAAGATTATAAAATGTATCATGTTACGTTGACCTTTGTAATGGTAAAACTAAACCAGCGTTGCTATATATTATGCCGCTGATATTTTACCTCTCTACATATATAGTAACTAGAGTTCTTATTATATAAAGAAAGATTTAATATTAAATATATGAATTCTGATCGTACAATTAATTAGGGGTAAAATATTACGCCGGTGACATAAAAAATTACCCAAACTGAACGACAAGTTACCTGTAAAGTGAAGGCTGTGACTATAATTGCCAAAGCAAGAGAGCCAGTTCCAAGGAGATCAAAATCAAGATCCATTTTAAGACCAATGATCCAAGCAACAATAACAGTTAATGGAACCTGAGAAATAGTAAAACTTGACTGTAAAATTTGTTGATAACATTTTTATAGAAAGTTAGCTATCATGACTAGCAATCTAAGATTCTCACCACAAACATTGCAATTTGAGTTGCTGAGCCCATAGCAACACCCAAAGATATATCCTGAATTATGCACAAATATTTTTCCTTAGCCTCAAATTTATATAATGGAGAAAACATATTAAAGAGACGAATATTTTCACTATGGAGAAAATTCAAAACCATCCAAGTCATGTTTTGATACTGTAGCCTCCACTAACCCACATAATTACTTGATCAACTTGAAAATTTTAGTCTGTAAAATCACTTATAGCCCACTAATTTTAATTATTAAAATCAGTCGTTATTGTGTATTACTCCTAGGACCTCTACTAATAAAATATTATAAATTCGTCTGAAAAATACTAATAGTACTATTCAAGGTAATAGAAACTAACTGAGAGGAGAGGTTTATATATGACTAACCAACTTGTTCTTGAAGGCAAATATAATTGCTCCAGCATGTTCTGCAGCATTTCCAACAATTGGAAGCAAAATGACACTGATGAAGCTCACAGATAAGCCCCAAGTGTTGGATGCATCCTCAATTGTACCCACCACAAATTCAGACAAGAGAGCTATGATAGCAGTCACCCCAACTAACCAAGCAAATCCACTCCAGAACCCTATCACTGGTGTTTCTTCTGATATTACACCATCACCATTTTCTTCGTCTTCCTGATCATCATATATATATATGCATAAATGTCAGCTGAAAATGACCTTACTAGCTGAATGCATAAACTATTGGGTCACTCTTCCATACATCAACATCCGTCAAGCCCTAAATAAAGTGAGATACACACATGTGGGCCCCAAACCCTCATGGAAAGGGTCTAATGTCCGGCATTGATGTATGCAACATTTTTCCTAAACTATTCTATACTTCTGTTACGTTTCATTGGATTTTGAATGTTAAAAACTTAGTTTTAAGTTTTGACCCTTCATAAAGATAACCATTTTTTTCTGTACAAGCTAAAGTCGTGCTTCGGATTTAAAATCTTTGATTACAACAATATCGTTACCATATCATTCCACCGACAACCACTTTTGTGTTTGAAGTTTCAACTTTTGACCATCTAATTAGGAGATTGCAAAGGATAATTAAAGCTACTTCACCTCTTGAGCTTCGAACAACTGTCTGTGTGTCCACAACTGGAAAACAAGGTAACCAAAGTAGGCCAGCAGCATGAAAAAGCAGCTAACTCTTGACAACTGAAGCGTTGCCTTTGAGGTCAAGACTTCAGATGTTCCAGAATATCGAAACATCAATGGCAGTGCATGGCATAACAATGCCAGCAGCAAAAGGAGCGAGTTCACATCAGCTTGTTTCTGTTGAATTCATAAACATGCAAAAGTAAGATTACATATGTTAATGAATCTGTCCTCACTAGAATTAGCCATTGATAATGTTAAACAAGGGTTTTATTTTATTAATTTATTGTCTACAATAAACCCTCTCATGTGAAGAGACTCAATGAACACAATAAATTAATAAAATAAACGATCTTTATCTAACTGTTTAGAAGATAATAAATTAATAAAATAAGTCTTTATTTAACTATTTAATCTTTTAAACCTGGTAAAATTCATACTCTGTCAAATTTTTGTTCCTTTCTGATGTTGGCAATGCCACCACAAAAAAGTGAAGTCCCAAGAACCAAAAGGAGGTTTGACAGTACAGAGCCCAAGAGGGAATATTTCACAACATCTACTTTCTTCTGGACGAGAGCAAATATTGCAATTATAAGCTCGGTAGCATTTCCACATGTTGCATTTAGAAGGCCCCCAACTGAAAAAAAAAATAGTAATAAAGATATTGCTTCTCTGAAGAATAATTGTTATTATTTTGAAATATTGTTTGAATGGGATGTAAAGGAACAATTGCAAAAAAAAAAATAATAATAAATAAATAAAATGATTAATCATAAGAAATTGGTTTTTTGAATGAATTAATAATTCAAAATATACTTATAGTTGAATGTTGATCATTCATATTATGGTATATGCCTGAATCTAATTAGGGTTGGCAGAATTTTTTTACTAGTTGTAAGATGACTTAGATGTCTCGTATTTCTCAAAAAAGTTATTCATTAAAGAAGATGTAAAGGAACAATATATAAATGAATAAATACTAATTATAAGAAATTGTAAATCTACTCATAGTTGAATCATGTTAATAATCATTTATTTTCTGGTGGATAAAGATTCTTCAATTAATTAATCCAAATTTATCTATAGTTATAAGTTAATTAACATCAATTTGGTAATGGATGGAGCTCTAACAATTTTTTCCCAATATTTTGTTTGTACACTTTATTAATTTATTTTTTTGGATGGTGTGAGAATTCAAAGGCCGGAGTCTAACTACCAACTTGTAATCCCCTACACATGCATCAAGTTAGTCAAAGATAAAACTCAAAAATAATAGAAAATATCGAACCCCTAATCTCACATAAGCAATTTTACCTAATTGATTCTCGTAAAGACTCATGACTTGTTGATGTCAACTTCAGTACTTGCGGTCCATAAGTAAAAAAGAATCATAGAAATGCATGGGGAAAATTTCGCAATTAGTCCCTATTGTTACCCAATTATTTCAGTTTAGTCACTATTATTTTATTTGTCTCAATTTAGTCCTTATTGTTTGCAAAAAAATCGCAATTTCATCCCTATTGTTTAAAATTTTCTAATTTTGTCTTTATTGTTTCTCAAAAAGTTTCAATTTTGTCCTTATTATTTTTAAAAAGTTTCAATTTCGTATCTATTATTTTCTTAAAGTTTCAAATCCATCCCTATTATTCAAGAACTAAATTAAAATTTTTTGAGAAACAATAGGGACGAATTTAATTTTTTTTGAAAACAATAAGGATGAAATTGAAACTTTTGGCAAACATTAAAGATGAAATTGAAAAACTTTAAACAATAGGAATGAAATTGAAATTTTTGGAGAAACAATAGGAACTAAATTGAGACATTTTAAACAATAAGGACCAAACTGAATTTTTTTGCAAACAATAGGGACTAAATATGAGATTTCCCAAATGGCATGAAATGAAAGATATCTTTCCATCTTTCAATTTTTTGGTTCTCTAGAAGAGAGTAGGATTACCAAACTGTGTGATTTTATTCGCACATTTCAACAGTTTCTTAAAGAGTAAAATGTACAATATACCCTTGTATTTTTAAAAAGTTACATCATAAATTTTGTGTTTTAAAAAGTAGTGCTACAAATCCTGTACTTTTAAAAACGTTGCAAATAAAACCTTGCTATCGATTTTTTTGTTATTTTTAATACCAAAAATAATGAAAAAATTGACGGCAGGGTTTTATTTGTAACTTTTTCAAAAATACAGAGTTTGTGGCGTTACTTTTTAATACCAAAAATAACGAAAAAACTAATGGTAGAGTTTTATTTGCAACGTTTTTAAAAATACAAAGTTTGTAGCGCTACTTTTTAAAACACAGAATTTATAACACAACTTTTTAAAAATACAAAGGTATATGGTGCATTTTACTCTATTCTTAAATAAGATCATTTTCTTCTTGTTGGGCCCTTCTACCTAATGAACTTCTTTAAATAGCACACACAATGGATTGTAGATATTTTCACTCGCATCATATTATGAGTCAATACAACATAAGAATATTATACTACTAACTTCATCCGTGAACCTGTAAACCTTTCTTAGTCTGTGCCTTCAAATCTCTTACATTTTTTTTTTTTTTTTTTGGTCATATTCAAATCTCTTACATCGAGAGAATATAAGAAGATAAAGAGGTAGTGGTCCACCTATAAATAGATACATACCCTAGTTTGTTGTAATATACTAACCAAATGTAAGTAACCACAAAAGTCTGTTAGTATATAAGTTAAGGGTTTTGACAACAAAAAAAAGAAAAAAAGAAAAAATAAGGGTAGTTAGAACCTTGGTTGTCTTAGTCATGTAAGAAGGGTTAGGTTTTTTCCATGTAAAAGGTCAGATTGTTTTATTGAGTAGGAAATAAATTACTCTGTAGATGAACATAACTAGTCCAGATTTTTATTGAAACTCGAACCATTTTAAAAATTTTGTATCTTTTTTTATATTTGTGTGCAGGATGTCCAACAATAGATGATGGAGAATTTTAACACGAAAAGATCGAAATGCAAGCTTATTTATCTCAACTTGGAAGTGGGAAAATAGAGTGAGAGGATTAATCACCTGTTGGACCTGTGTAGAAGGCGATTTGTCTGCAATGGATCACACAAATTTCAATGCAAAAGAAACCACAAGTTAGTCATGGAGTTGCGCTTATATAACTGGAAGAAAGCAAGAAACTTACATCATCTAGATTACATGATTGGGAATGAATTACAAAGTTATAACGAGAAATATTTAATTTTTTTTATACTATTAATATATAATAATAACAATAATAATAAAATAATGTGCTCGACTATAATTAATTAATTAATTCATGTGATATAAGCTCTTACTCTGTCAAAAAGCTGACACGTTCAGCAAGCGGCGTGAGTCCAAGCAGGCTCAGAGCGAAGACCCATGGCTGTTTTCCAAGAGACAATCATTGGAATAATTAATATTTTAGACAATAATTGAATATGTATTTTTTTATTTTGGTTAATAATTAATTCAATAACTCATTATTCATACCAAATAAGCAATTTCATAGATTACCAAATAAACAATTTCATAGATTAGTGTTCCCCTATTTGAACCTAGATTAGTGTTCCCCTATTTGGACCTGACATATTCTTTATGTTAGACCTGAAGATGTTGAACAAACAAATAATGTTAGGGTTCTTCTTCCATAAGACATGTGACAAATCTGTCATAATCACATAAACAAAAAGTGTTTCAATTAGTTGATAATGTTAATCAATTGTTTATTTAAAACTCTATAAGGTTAAATTAGTAAAAAGAGAAACTTCTGACATTCTAACATGACATGTCTGCATGATACAGACTAACATGAATTAGTCTCATAGAATAACAACTGTCCATATGACTGTGATAAATTTGTCACATGACTCGTGAAAAAATTTTCCATAATGTTATCACACTCAAAAAACTAACATGGTCGTTTCAATTTGATCCACAAAATGTTAAGAAAAAAAAAATTAAAAATGTTAATGGAACCATGATGAGTGACAAATGGTATAAGACTTAAAAGCACATCAGTATTAATGCAAGCTAAAGTTCTAGCACTTAGAAGAAAGTATATTGTGTTTTAGCAGTTTAGACAACGTCATCATTGAAAGTGATGTTGAAATTTATTTTGTGTTTTACTCGTCTATAAAGTACTGGACAACTTCATCATTAACGAGAGATGCTAAATTCATTTTGTATTTTAGCAGTTCATAATGACTAGACAACGTCTCCGTATTTTAAGCAAGTCACAGGCGTTGCTACAAAATGGAGGATATGAATCCAATAATTGATGAGGATATTAGACAACTTTTTTCAGCCATTCTATCTTCAGCTACCTTGCTAGCTAGTGACTTTCATCTTTTTGGTGTAGGATAAGTTTGTAAAATGTAGCAGTTTTTGAATTGCAATCATGAAAAGCATCTAATTCACCAAAATGTTTTCAAAAAAAAAAAGTTTAAAAACTCTTTTCATCTTTTCCTAGAAGGCTGCAATGGTGTTTGTGTCATATGAACCATTGATGCGATTCCTCTAGCTCTTGAAAAAGGCATCATATGAACTAGACTAAAAGGGTCGGTCATCCTAAATATAGGATTGATTATTTCTTCTACTTGTATCACTGTTCCATTGGAAAACCCTAATGAAGATAGTTAAGCTCAAGAGATCATCACTCACACGTCCAAAGTTTTGATACTGAGCAACAATGGCGAATGGGATGGCTAAGAAGAGAGGTGAAAGCTTAGTCCCAAGAATAACTTCTTGGACATTCATTAGCAGCTGTCTCACAAGGCTACATGGCACTTTCGAAACTAGGGCAATATCAGATTTCTTTCGCAGAGATGATGATGACATGTTGTGTGCTGTTCTGCCATGTTTGATCTCCTTCTTGAGGATTCCATTTTCCAACAGGCATGGTTCTGTTGAAGCCATATTGTTGTTTGTTTCGTATTTCGTAACTTGCTTGTAACAAGGTATTGTAGTAAGCTAGCCTAGCTGTGGGAAATGGCAAAAATGGACAGTGTTGTGTAGCCCAACTGACTTCTTGGTATTGTTAATTAGTAAGGTGGTGAGATAAGAGATACACATACCTTACAGTTTAAATAGCTTCGGAAGTGTAAGGAATCTTCGAGGAAGTTTCGCATTTTTTTATTTTTATTCTTTTTTTTATTTTTATTTTTTGTGTTTGAGACTAATTCGATTAATATATTTATATATTTATATATATATACATTATATGGCACGATGAAAGTCGAAATTATAGTTCGAATTCAAAATATATTATATTTCATTCAATTCTTGAATAATTTGATTGATATTTTGAGTTGAATGTTTAGTATATCTTTGTATCGAATTCTAAACCTTACTTACATAAAATACTTTTAGATTTAATAAGTTGTAAATTTTCACCTATTGGAGATATATATATATATATATATATATATATATTAATTCTACTTTTTTGTTTAATAAGTTGTAAATTGCTTACTACAACACTGTCCATATACATATATTAGTTCGTTATTCTATTATTTTAAAAACAACACTGGTAATTTATATATGTTGAATTACCGTGATTGTTGACACATAGTTAGTTGATGCTTATTTCTTAAATATCAATTACATTGTAGAGGTTCATTTATGGTGGTTATTTTGTAAATTGCCCAAAAATATGATATTTTAATTTATTATAATTTACAGTTTTGGCAATGGCCTTGAAAAAAAAATTGTTGGTTATACTTTGTTTTCTCGTAAAATTAATGTGGTTTGTGCCAAGTAAATAAAAGACGAAATGAAAATTTTCCAATTAAGTTGACTTAAGTAAGCCAGAATTTTGACTGCTGGCTTAAAGCTCAAACTTGGTTTCACTCGATTGAATCATTTTGACATATGAATTAGCATATATATGTAAGTCAAACGGGATCTAGAACTTGCTCTTGACTAGCATGCACTGGGAATCCAGGTCAAGTGGTCAACTCAGATGTTTGTAAGTGAGATTCCAACATTCTCACTTGTTTAGCAATAAGAATCACGGACTGTGCTGCATACATGTTAGTGTGGAAAAACTTTTCATACACCATCCGGTTGTTAGTATATGATGTTGGGTTCATTCCGTAAAGAGAATCGAATGTGGCTTCGGCCACCCAATATTTAGGAGAAAAAAATATATATGTAATTTTGTTTTGATTTATAAAAATATATGTAATATTTTAAAAATTTTGAACATTCGATACATCAACTTTAAATTTTTGTTAAATAGTATTTTTAATTGAATTTTGGCCCCCAATTTCAAATTTCTGACTCCGCTCTGCTATTACGATAGGTGAAAGCTTTTCTTTTTATTTTTTATTTTATTTTTAACACATGGGTAGGTGAAAGTTACTTGTTTTTCCAGTTTACAAAGGGTAGGTGAAGGGTATGGCAGAGAGGGTAAGGCTAAATGGTACGGTAGGTGAAACCATGCTAGAGAGGGGTGGATGGAGGCAATTCATAATACGAAAGAAACACATACGCAAAAGATGGAGTAAAAACCTTAATCTACTTTTCGCACATTATTGTTCTGTCGTTTCGGGAATGGGAAATGGTTATTTTCGACAGTCGAGTTATAACTAGGGATATTATTATTAATTTAAAAGATATTTTTGTAATTTTAAATGTTAAGAATTACATGGTTTTAGATTAAGATTAATTGGTGCTATGTAGAGTAGAGTAGGTAAGGATATATCTTATAAAATAGTTTTCGAGTTTACGATTTGTCAATACAATGTTGGAAAAATTTTCTTTTAACTTTCCTCATCACATGTGACTTATTAATGTGGGAGATTTATTCTTTAACTCTCATCTTCACGCATGACTTGGATTGACATGAGCAGACTTTGTTGTAAGTGAGTCAGGGAGGTGAGAGATAAAGGTTGCGTGTGGATTCAAACAAATGTAGATGTATATGAGTGGACTAAAGTATGAGCTCTAATTTCATCCCGAAACCAATTGATATTAATTAGAGTAGTAGCTCATCATCTTATAATGTAGTCTTGGAATTTATGATTTTTACATGTAGGAAAATTGTATATTCTAACACATTCTAACCTTGATCCGATTTTGAAGACAAAAATCGAGAACTAAGAATCAAGAATTGCTATAGAGATGAATCAGTCAGTGAGATCGAGAAGATAAATAGGTCACACGTGGATGAACATAACTAGACTAAAGGTCAACTATGATACTATGTTGAGAATTGTGGGGTCCCATCTAAAACCAATTGATGGTAGATGGAGTAGCTTACGATCTTATGAAGTAGTCCAAAGCGTTGCATCTTCAAATCAGGTTGCACATGAGCGGTGTTACTATTAAATAATCCAATTATCCTAAATAGATATACCAAAACATTCAAGACCATTACAGAAGATCTTGAGCTACTCCACCTAACACCAATTAATTTTAGAATAGAATCTCAGGCTATTTAACATAGTATCAGAGTTGAGCCTTGGTCCAATGTTATATATATCCATGTATGACTTATTTGTTTTTTAGGCTTTGACTTTGGTATGTAGATCTTCTAGATTCACTATTTCTTATACCAGATCATTTAATTGGGTCTTCATCATTTCACTTTAATATGTGGCTTGTTTGAATTCGCCGTTTCTACTATTATGTCAATTAGTTAATCATGTGTCAAATGCGAAGGAGGTATTGGGGAATCCAATTGCCTCATATTAATAAAATGAGAACATCTAAGACCAGTATATAAGATCATGAGTTACTCCATCTAACATCAATCGATTCAAGATGAAGCTTCAAACTATTTAACAGTTACAATAAATACACTTATTCTATAATAAAAAAAAATCATAAAGCAAGACTACACCTTATATGATTCATGATTTTTAATATGTTATCAGAGTTGGACTTTGGTCCAAACTTGTCCATCAATATAATATGTCTTATCTCACCTTACTGACTAACTCATCTTAATGTCAGTTCACATATGTAACTCTTGTTACTTATTCAAAAAAAGTTACTTTTTTTAAATTGGGTCACATGTGTAACCCTTCTTATAATATATATTTGTTTCATACTGAAAAATCATAAACTTAAATACCACAATATATGATCTTGAATTTACTCCGATCCTCCTAATACCAATTAATTTTGTAATAAAATCTCATTATTCTCAACATTAAATATTTTGGACTAATGTAAGATTTTGAAGTAACATTCTAATGTCTAGGAATTATCGGTAAATTGATTCAGCAACAGGATAGTAAACACTTTGAAGTAAAACACATAATATTCTTGGCATTTTATCGAAGTTACATATAAAATTACGTGTTTTAAAAAATCGCGTAAAACACCTATAATACATAATTAATATTCCCCTGCATGTGAAGTATGTCATCCTGACATGTGGAATATGAAAAGTAATCCATTTCCTAAGCTCAGTAATCATTGCTAAGTAGTGTGTAGATGATTCTATTATAAGTCATACCAAAATTTTGGCACGTATGCAGGTAGCCAGAGGCCCAGAAACTTCAGTATTCTTCAAAAATCATCCAGATTAAAAAAGTGTCCTATCCTAATCATATCAATCTTGTAACTTGATGGAAGAAAAAAAAAATCTTATTAAATCGCATTTCTTCTTTTGTCTCTTTTTATTTCAACATTGTTGGATACCAATTTTGATGTCATATTAATTTGCTAGTCAAATCTGAAACAACATTAAGTTTAATTATTAATTACCTGATCTAATCCAAACCTATTGCAAAGATACGTACGGACCTAGTATTATTAAATGAAACTTCATCGAAATTTCGAGGATCAATTAAGAACCAATTTAATGGTCTTGAAACGATTGTCTTTTTTAACACGTCTAGAGATTACTATATAAAAGCATATTACTGATAAGTTATTTGATATCCATTAGAGAAATCCTTAGAAGCAGTCATTGTCATATGATTTCTTATTGCATTTAGCACAATAAATTTTATTCTATTATATTTTTTGATTCAAGAGAGGTCTAAGGTCGTACAATATATATTACAGATGTAACTAACGAAACTTGAGATCATAACCTCTAATAAACACTGCGAGTAACATAACACAGATATAGAAAAACCATGCTGCATGCCTATTGCCTGCCTCGTATTTTATCAGCAAATTGGCAGGTAAGGTACAGAGACATCTCTCAATATAGCCGAAATAGAGAAGGTGGTAAGAAATTTCCATAGATAAAAACTATCTTATAATCTACTGGCCTATAAATTGCATGTCCAAATTGTCAATTTTCTCTAAGTTTGGCACCTAGATTTTTTAGAATATTTTTCTTTTAGCTTTGAAGTAGACCAAAACCTGCCCGCCTCACGATCAACTAATCGGTACCATAACGTACATTTTCGCCTTACCACAAGTTGTGATTTTCTCGTTTTTCCCTAATTTCATTTTCAAGAATTCTAGGGAAAGGTCTTTTTCCAAATTACATTAAAAAATTTGTTGCGATGGTGATTGGTATCAATTTTATACGATTTGCTTTAGATATTTTCACATTTTTGTACCGAAGTTTAGATGGGTACATTTTTCCTCGTGAATTTTACCATGTGTTTGATTTATGTGGCTTGTTGGAAGATGAATTTGGTCGTCGAAGTCGTGCTGATTTTCATTTTTACAGTAGCCACTACAGATTTAGCGGCAATCTGCCATGATCACGTACTGTCAGGTGAATTATGATATTACATTCATCCCATCTTCTACGAGTTTTCCGTACCATCTATTGTGTGGAGAAGTTCTTTAATCAGTTCAGGTTGGACATTAAAACACTTACAAATAAGTAAATTTCACAACATGTGAAACTCACCCGTTGTTATTAGGATTGATGATAAGTTTGGGCTGACTAAAGAATTTTCATTATTGTACGACTTCATCAAATTAGCAATGGAGTTTTAGTTTTTACCATTACAAACTGTTTAGAATAAATGAATTCCACAAAATTTTGTAAAATTTATTTATAAATCTAATTTTTTTTGTTTGGTTACACCATTTTAATAAGTTACAAATCCAAGATTTGTAATTATTGGATTTGCACCCGTCTTACTCAAATCTGAGCCCAAGAGGTGAAATTTATAAATTCACGTTTTTTAATTCTGTAGCTAATTTTTTGAGGATAAAACTACCCTCAAGTTTAAGTTATTGACTTTATTACGAATAGTCAAAAACTCAAGAAAGAAAAAAAACAAACATCTTCCCCACTCTTCTCTCTTTGACGGCAAAAAAAAGAAGGAAAAACTCAACATCTTTCATTTACTCATCTTTCAAGTATTCGTTTGATTTTTTTGGTAAATTTATTCGTGAATTTTCTTTTGGACAATATGTATTATTGTGAAAGAATTTATAGTTATCCAAAAGAATGAACTGAGAATACATGCTAATTTTAATATAATCAGTAGGGTAAATAACGTCTCGACTCCTTGTGATTTACCATAAGTGCAAGTCATGTCCCTGTAGTTTCATAATTGACTTATAACCCCCAATACTTTTGAAAATTGAAGCACACGTACCCCCTCCGTTAAACAATTTGTCTATTTTAACATAATTTGTTATGCACGCACTAGTCACGCAACTGTTTGTGTTTTTTACACGATTGACCAATATGTATGAGGTGCACATTATCACATTCTGATTTTTCAAATGGTGCACAATGGCCCTTTATGTTTTTAATGATGGGGCGCAATGACTCCCTGTGTTTTTAAATATATTTGATATGTTGACATTACAATTGGGGGCATTTGTGTCATTTTGATACTGCCGTTAAAATTTTAAACAGACTTGGACCAAAGGGGCACGTGTGCTTCAATTTTCAAAAGCACAGGGGGTTATCAGTTAATTATGAAACCATAGGAACCCGACTTGTACTTATGGTAAATCACAGGAGGCCGAGATGCTATCCTAATCAGTATGTGTCAGTCATAATAAACACTAGATAATGCTTTTATATATGACAACCATGCTGAAAAGATTAGTGTCGTGTTTGTCGTGGCCGTGTACATGTGTATAGTTGAACCTAAAGTTATTTATTCATGTTAAATTTATGGTTGAACTTAAAATTATTATGATTATTTTGTAATGTTTATCTTTTTTGAAAATATTTTTTTTTTTTTTGGATTTTTATGATAGTACCAGAAATAAATAATTGGTTGAAAAGATAACACTTATATGATAGCTTAATTACAATTGAATAAAAGAAGGGTATTTAAATAAAATATAATTATTAATTTTAATTTTATATGTATTTCAAACACAATTTAAATTTATTTCTAAACAAAAAAAATTCATTTATAAATAAATTTTTCTTAAAATAAATTTATAAATGAAATGAATTTCACACATGAATTACTTTCAAATACTATGTTAATTTTACTCGTTAACTTAATAATGCATTCCCTTAAATTTCATGGTCCATACGAAAAGCAAATTGTCTAATTTAAATGATCAATCATACCAAGAATTATGCTGATCATATCAATCAGTTTCTTGCTTCACTTAGTCCAAAAATCTAGTCTCGTCTCAATCCAATCGAAGAACATGTCCGTAACATGAGGTTCCAGATACTTCTGATAGCTCTACATTAGTTTGTCGAACAAAAGCTTGCTTCCTCGAACCTTCGTACGTTAACCATAACGGCAAGGACAATTTTAGAGTTCATGGTGGTTATGTAGTTTTAGTATCAATTTTTGGAAAGAGGACAAGTTCTTGTAACCTATTTATGAGGTAATGGTTTCTTTTTTTTCTTTTTTTTAGGACTTAGTTAGCAAAATTCGATTAATAATTGTAGTAATGGAAATTCTTGATATAAACTATAGTATAATCTCTTTAAATGAATAGTATTGGGACTACTAAATTTTATTAATTTAATGAGATATTAATTTATTGAGATATTTTTAGTTTTTTGGCTTAACACATAGTAAACGTATTATCTTTATGATATCTTTTTTTAAAAGTGATTCATTTTTTCAGGCCAATTTAAAAAGATAAGTAGAAAAGTCTAATGAGAATAGAAATAAGAATTTAATTTAGTAGGATTAGAATATGTTTCTCTAATCTCGTATCATGATTAAAATTAGAACAAGTTTATCTTATTTTATAGTCAATTTATTATGTAATTTTTAGCTAATTATTAATTTATAAAATATTTGAGTCGATAAAATATAAAGAAAATATTTTAAATATATTATCTTATAATTTTATTGAAATTATTAATTTTTTATACTGGTCCCAAGTCAGAACCGGATATTTTATTATTTAAAGAGATTATTAATTTATCGAATATTAATTTAAAAAAGTTTTAATGTATCAAAAAAAAAAGGGTGAAATCTCATGATTGGTTTTAACGAGATGGAATCTCAAAATTCTTATCATGGTAGAGATGGGCTGGTTTGATCTTGTCCATTCATGCTTGGGTCATTTTTGTTTCATGCGTTGACTATGACTTCAACAATCAATCTTGAGTTATGAGAAAGAAGGTATTGAAGAATACAATTATTTTACATTGATAAATCATAAATACTACTCTTCTAACATCTAATTGATTTTAAAATGAAACTTCATGATTCTTATCATACACTACTAGAAAAAAAAAAAAAAAAAAAAGATTTCTAATAGCAAAACATGGTTTGCCCTTCACCATAATTCAATATCTAATTTTGTGCTAGACAGATATTCTACATTCATACTTGCTTCTTTTACTACATCTCAATGCATATTCAACGATCAATTTTAAATCATACATGAAGGCGGTTGTCGAAAACTATAATTATTCACACAAATAAATCTTAAATTCCACGACCAACAATAAAAATCTTGAACTATCAACTTAAAACTAATTAATTTTAAGATAGAATATCCCAATTCACATCAAGTTACCCAAAAAACCCAAGGCTTTGTAGAAGTAAAACTTAGTTTCCCTTTCACCAAAATTGTATAGCAGATTTTGTGCTATAATTGAGCTTCGATACAAGACTAATGTACTGACGCCTGCAGGCCATGTGATTCATCGACGTCAAGCATGGGACTGCAATTTCTGCGAAGTTTCTCAAATTGTTTGTTTGCTTCAAACTCTTGATAATATTTTGAAGCCACATAAAACCTTTGCCCTCTTTTGTGTAATGTTCTATTGTTCCTAGGATTTGACCCAAAAACAAAAAAATAAAAAATAAATTGTCCCTAGGATGATTAGTTTCTTTTTCAAACGTTTCTGTCGAAGATTTCGTGTGATATGGACGTTTCTGTCGAAGATTTTCGTGTGATATGACGTATTCAAGCTCCAGTTGTGAGGATTGCATTGGTGTACAAGAAAATGACCGCAAACGAAGAAGAAAATATCATGGCGGCAAGATGCATTTGTTGTCCAACGTAACTGACTTTAAAAGTGAATTACTTTCTCATAGTCTCCATTTTGAGATAGTGGATCAAACTAATCAGACTTAGAGCTTTCTCGTTTAATTGCTGCATTCGAGAACTTACCAATTTGTATGCATTTGTTACTTACAACCAACCCATGGCCACCAAACTCGAACCAAATCAAATTGAATTTTAATCTATTAAATGAAGTTTGTTAGGGTAAAAATATAACAAGCCGATTTTGGGACACAATCCGAACTAACTTATAAAAAAACAATAGGGCTCAATTTTGTGAGATAGACTTCGATGATCAAGTCAGAGTCAATTATATGAATTTAATAATACTATTCTTATTAGCAAAATAAAATTAATTATTATGATAATTAAGAAATGGTTAACAAATGATCACCTGGCTCATGGCCCTATGCCATGCGCCAGTTACATGGCGGTAAATCAACCGCTCACAAACGACCGTTTCCTCAGATTATGATGAGAAAGACTTTTATACCAAATTTGTACACTCGTGGATGTGAAATAAAATATGAACCCCACACACATAGAGTCGACTTCTCTATTTCACAGCCACACACTTGGAGATTCCGTATAAAAGCAAAATCCGATTATGATAGCAGCACGCTAAGAAAGACATTGATCCTGGAGGTGGCTGACACCATACGTCAAAGTACGTATGGTCTTTAACAAACCGGACGTAGATTTTCGGGGCTGAGTCAATGAATATAGTTGAACCACTTAGACTTGCCCACCAGAATTAAGAGTACTCTCACGGCTCTTCATCGTCGTTTCAAGTCACTAAGCTACTACGAATCCAAACAAATAATTCTCTCAATTATTTGCCTGTAGGCCATACCCGTATCTCTGGCACAGAATGGAGGGGATTCTTAACCATGGAAAAAGCATCCAAGGAATTTAAAAGAATTGAACGAGAAGCGGTATAAGTTAAAAATCTCGTGTACAGTCAAGGTGAATTATTTGTCAATTTTTATATCATCCACCTCCAAAAGAAACCAACTCTAAAGGCTTCCCCTCCTCTCCTCAAATGTGGAAAAACATCCGAGGAATTCAAAAGATTGAACAAGAAAACGTACGAGTTGAAAATCTCATGTAAAGTCCAATAGAGTGGCAATAAGGGTGAATTATTTGTCACATTTTACATTATAACCCCCAAAAGAAACAAACTCTAAAGTCGTCGGAGTACAATTAACTTCTGAATTTTACGTACTTCCAGACTTGCCACCACACATCTCTAAGCTAGTTTAAACAAAAAGATTTAGGGTAAATTTCACTGTTAGTCACCATTGTTTGCATAAAGTGTCACTTTAGTCTCTATTGATTCAAAAGTGACAGAAATAATCCCTAATGTTTGAAAAAAGTGATGCGGTAGGTCCCTATTGTTTCAAAAGTTACAGCAATAATCCCCAATATTTGAAAAAAGTGACGCGGTAGGTCCCTTAATGTTGGCTTGGAGTGTCAATTTAATTCCTATTATTTCAAAAGTGACAACAATAGTCCTTAATATTTGAAAAAGTGACAGAAATGGTCATTCCCATCAAAAATAGATGGGGACTAGTTGTGGCACTTTTTACAAACATTAAGGACTAGTTGTGTCACTTTTAAAACAATGGGGACTAAATTGATACTCCAAGCCAACATTAAGGACCTACCGCGTCACTTTTTTCAAACATTAGGGACTACTGCTGCCACTTTTGAAACAATAGGGATTAAAATGATATTTCATACAAACAATGGGGACTAACAGTGAAATTTGCCCAAGGATTTACATGAATTGACCCTGTTTTCCTACATTCAAGATTCAATTCTCAGCCATCTCAACCAGTCCTAGTAGGGAAACTAAAAATGCTCTATTTCTAAACTTCGCTCTGATGAAAGATAGACAAGGAGGTAAATTGATCTCGTTGCAAATCACCACTAGAAAACTGAGAAATTCTTATTCACACCTTATGTACCATACACCAGTTATTGGATGGACAAGTGCGAGTGCATGCTAACCTGCGTTGAACCACATTCGCCCATCCAACAACTAGTGTATGATACATAAGGTGCGAGTAAGCTTTTTCTTAGAAGAATGGTGTTTGATGAGCTTACAAAATAACTTTCTTGAGCCTTAAAATGACTAGCTTGAGTTATTTCCTTAGCCCATGCACCACCTCATATGGAGCTTTTCACTCCCTTGAAATTCGATGTGGACTCTTGAGCGGTCCAATTATTCCCCCCAAGGCCTTGACATCCTGATCAAGCTCCCAATGCATAGTCAACACTAACCAAGCAACATAAAATTCTATAAGTGACTCGTACAGATTAAAGAGGTGCTCATCATCATGTTTGCACGAAATATTGTCCCGCACGACACTTTAAGTCCCACAATTCTGGCCCGTGTCTCCACAACCAACAATGACTAAGACACCATTTGTCGCGCAAGACCCTAGAGTCCCGAGTACACAAGCTGAGCCATGAATTTAAGAAATAACTATCTTGAACCTCAAATTTACTAGCTCAAAACACTAACCCAATTATTTCTTTAGGCTGTGCCCGAGCACCACCTTATGAGCTATTCACTACCTTGAAATCCGTGGGAAAACTGGGGTTCACATGATGTACTAAATCAGTACTTGTTAGAGTAGTAGATTCTATTAGCACCTCTAGCCCCATGCAAGAAAAGAAACTGATGAGAATATCACAAAAAGGGACAAAAAAAAATGAAATTACTTCTCATTCATTTTGGCAACTTATAGAGCAAGAGAGCTGCTGGAGAAGGGAATGAAGTCATTTCCTTTTTCTCCTTCTCCCTCCTAAAGAAACCTAAACGCCATGAACGAACTGCATAGCAAAAAGACCTAATAGACTTGAATAGATGTAATAGACTTGAATGTTCCAACTATAACCCCATAATGTCTCGAGTGTAAAAATATAAATCAACACAACGATTGACAGTAGGAACTTTACATAATACTTAGTCCTACCCCTCTCCGCCATCAAATTTGTTAATCAAATTCATCAATTCTGGCAATGTTCTGTACGACCATCACAGAAACAAAGTACTGGGTAGTTCAAGAAGCCTAATGGTCATCAAGTGAATCTAAGTGTTAACAAACACTTCAGAAGCAAGCCAACAGGACTGGTGTTGCTAAGCACTATGAACAAGATTTTCAAAGCTCCAGTAACAAGGTAATAACACATAAGAGTTATCTAAATAAAATGCAGCAGAACAAGCATATCAAATTAACATATTGTAGCAACCAACATCCTTAGATCAAGTTGATCTTCTTCACCGTTCACCAGAAACATAAATTGAAACCGGTCAACAGTTCATGATCACAATAACACTTTTATTTTCAATTTAAAATTTTGCTTTTCCATACACATCCAGACAGAAAATCACATGCGCGCCAGTATTAAGAAAATTAATTGCTATTTTCCCACTTACAGAAGATAGCTACAGCATCCGCAAAGCATTGCCCGAGGTCCAAATGCAAGAGCTGTAAAACAATTTATAGGAATCTCATGTTAGATAGAACAGATAAATAAAATTTCTCTAAAAGCACCTCAGCTGGAAGTACCTGATTCATGTGGTAAGGAGCCAATTCAAGCCTTAATCCATTTCACTATGGTAAAGAAAGTTCTTTCAGGACACTAGATCACCAATGTCTATATTGTCTCCTCGATAGTCATTTCCCTAGGCTTGATGCAGTATACACGGGATCCAAGATGGTGAACTTTCATACCTGCTTTCTCACACCCACTGAAGAAGAGTGACTCGTCCTCTTTTCCAATTCTACGTCTCCAACTCATTAAGAATGCTGGCAGGGGCAGCAGGCGTGTGTCTGAAGCCAAAGTCACAAAAAAGCAAGTTGATCACAGTTCTCTAGGTTAATGAAGCCTAGAAATACTAAGCGCATACGTACCATTTTGTTCACTGGGTTGGGAAACTGCTACAGTAGCTCTTGGCTTGTAAGATTTAAGGAGGAATGAGAGAGTCTTTATCAAGTTTGGGTACTGTTTTACGTCTATGAGCACCAAGCCAAGCAAAATGTAGTAATAATGCACATATAGTGGAAAAATGCTAAAATGGAGAAAGTCTTGATGAAGGTTTGCATACAAAACAAAGTTGCATATGGAACATAACACCCCCATATTTGCACATCATTGTGAAATCAGGTACTTACATAACAAGATATCGCTTGCAATAATCAGGTCCCAATCAGGTTGGGTATCTGGAAAGACATCTCCCCATGTGTCTGGGTAGATAAAGAGAGGAAAGACCATTACATTTATCGAAATGAAGAGATAGGATAATGACAACTTAGAAATCACAACATAAAAGACAACAAACTTCGTGGAGAAGATACTTACGCTTTATGTGCGGAAGGACTGGGACAACACCATTGACCTGGCAATTGTAAGCTATATTCTCTTCAATATCCGGATCATCATAATCTGATGTTGTAATGTCAAGTTGAAAGGATTTTCGCAAATAAATGGCTAAAGCTCCAGTTCCACTGCAATTACCTCATAATAAACATCCGGAGACCATCTTCAACAATAAAGCAGAAGGGCAAGCAAAGGAGATGAAAAAGTAGCAGCCAAAACACAGTTATAATCATTCCATTTGAAGGGGAAAAAAAAGATAGTCCTACAAGGTCTCAAAATGGAGGATAAACAAATTCTAAGGTGACGTCACGATACATATGAGGATCAAACACATTTCAAAAATCATAACTATAAGCCATAATTTTGAAATAACTATTTGTGGTACATTTCTTAAAGTACACTACCTTTGATGTTAAGATTTTAGAGGGGAACAAACAGAATCTAGAGGAAAATTAGCATTTAGTCTTCGATTTATTTTGTTTCTTACTTATACTTTGAGGTAATTTCTCTCCTTATGTGGATAGACCAGCATATGCCTCTGTCACTGAAACACTTGTGTCAAGAACTGAGTTGTATACCCACCAAGTTTCCTCCCTAAATACTACTACTCATATATTCTTTTCTTATTCTCTTTCCTTCTTCTGATACCATCTTCTTCTTCCTGTCTGTTTCACCTCTCCCTTATTATTTACCTATGAACTTATATAACTAATTTTCTCAAAACATTCTGCAAAAACTCTACTGCGTTGTATGAGGGATGAGAAAGTTATTCTTGGATTTATTTACAGAACCAAGAACCTACAAATTGTACACAGAGATTATCGAACATAACATGAAACAGGTATTATCCCTTGCGTAACTGAGTACTGCAAAGTACATTGCACAATAAGACACACCTTCCCAGTTCAAGAACACGTCGTCCTTCGATCAATTGTCTATGTTCAACTAACCATTCTACAAATGCAAATGTTCCCGGCCAAAGTAAATTTGCGTTTAGCTGGTGAAAAGAAAATTCTCGAATAGCCAATTCCTACAGACAAGCCAAAATACATATGCAAAGGTTAGAAATACAACAAACATCAAGTACTTCTTGAAACTTGTTAGGTAGTAGCAGTAGTATTAAACAACATTGCACACAAGTCACTAATTTATAAACTACAGTCATTCATAAGCTAAAGAATAAATCCCTTTCACCAAATATCAATTAGGCCATAATTAAGTAACCCAGGCTCACTCTCTAGTCAATTTGGCCCAAAATAGATAAATTGAGTTATTAGTTATGCACACAACACCATCACACTCACGTCACAAGCTCAAAAATAACTATCTTGGACCAAATATCAATTAGGCCTGAAATAGTTAACCCAAGCTCATTCTTTTGTCAATTGGGCCTAAAATAGTCAATCCAAGTTATTAGTTAAGCGCACAACAAGATCAGTGTCGCAAGCTGAAAAATAACCGTTTTGGACTGAATATCAACTAGGCCCAAAATAGTTAACATAGTTAACTCAAGCCCATTGTTTCGCCAAACTAGCCTAAAATAATTAATCCAAATTATTAGTTATGCACGCAACACAAACTTTTCAACTTCATATCATGTTACCAACTATGTCTGTCTAGGATATATAATTATAAAAGCTAAATTTATGCGTTACTAGATACAAAATGTACAAAAAGCCCCCTAAAGCAATTAGTAGTATGATACAAATAAATTAGCTTTTTGTTTTTGAAAGGTGATTTTTTTTTTTTTTTTTTACCCGCTGCCCCCACCTGCCCATTCGAACCCTGACTACCCACAAGCCAAGTGGCCACCAACTCGGCTGCCCCAGAATCTCGATACAATAAATTAGCCTTAAACAAGGTTTAAACGATCTCTAAAATGGGTTTTTGCCAAGTTTCTTTAAGGGGTAGACTAACCATGCCAGGAAATTGATGCTTTCTCTCAACAAAATCTTGATCAATCTCTTTGCTTTCTTCATCTGTAAACAACCCAAAAAAAGATTAAGTGATCACACATGTATGTGTGTTCATGATAGTGAGAGCAGAAAGAAGAGTAAAGTACCAGAGGAGTTGTTATCAGGGTCGGCAAAAAGTGAAGATGCTGAGAAGAGTGCACTCTCCATTGGAGTTGACTGTGAAAGACTAGCTATGGTGCCAAGCTGCTTTTTAAAGGCTTTGGGCTTTTCAAGGCTCTTATATGGGTTCTCATCCCCCGAACGTTCTGGGTCAAGAAAGTTTGCCCAATAATTAACAAAATTGGGCAGCTCATTTGCTTATTAGAGAGAGCGAATACATAGGGGAATTAATTATTATTATTATTATTTTTTTTTTTTTTTTTTGCTTTTTCCGGGAGGGGTGGGGGGAAGATGGAATTTTATTATTATTATTATTTTTTTTGTGTGGGAGATGTAAAATATATTGGTGGGGGTTATGAGAATGGTAAGAAATTAATGGAGTAATATATAGGATAAAATAAAATTTTGAGCGTGTTAAGGGTTTTATCCATTTCTAGATAAAGGGAAAAAGTTGCATCAATAGGTCTATGATTAGCGTAAAAATTTGTTAGATTTTTTTTTTTATGGAGTTGAGACAATATGATAGCCTTGAGTTTATACAGTTTTGCTCTTCTGGAAGAGTAAGCACATTCACGACAATGTGGATGACATTGTATTAAGTGAATGAGTTTAGAGAATGTCTAAATACTAAGTTAGATTATTGAGGAAGCTTTAAAAGCAAATGACTTTAAGTTTGAATAGATCTAAACATACTACATTCAGTACAAGGTCAACCAGAATACGAGGAACCAACGAAATAGAATTAAGAATGGATTTGCAAAAGAATAAAAAAATGTATAAGAGAATGTATACTTTAAATACCTAAGTCAATATCATAGGATGGAGTGGTTAGTGTTGATGTTAGTCAAAATTATGAAGCAAATTGTGAAGTGTTATACGATAGCTATTAGACCACTTTCACCTTATATATTCTACTAGTTCTAGAGGCGAACAAACAATATATTGAGAATATGGAAGTGACGGAAGTGAGAATGTTTGAATAGACGTGCACCAATATTAAAAAAGTTAAAGAGTTAGAAATGAAGTTGTTAAAGAAAACTTCAGGCGTCACCGATTAAAAATAAGATGCGTAAAAATCATTTGAATAGAAAATATGAAAAGAAAACCCAACAAAGACATTTGTTAAAAAGTGCGATAGTATTAAGGCCACACAATATAAAATGTAGGTATAGATATTTGATAAAAGCCTAGACGAGACCTCAAGTTCATTGTTAACGGAAGAAATGGCCCTTAAACGGGATAAATTGTTGTGTACCTATATAACTAATCCCACCTTATGAGATAAAACTTTTGTTTGTTTCGTGTTGTTTTGATATAATGTAGAACGCTCAAACTGACGCTTTGTACGATAGAATCATGGTTAAAGATGTTACTTCAATTTGACTAGTCTTAAACCAGATAGAAGTTGAAACGAAATAGGGTACACTTTTTTTTTCAGACACAAAAAAAAAAAAAAATATATATATATATATATATATATATAATAATTTTTTTATACCAACGTTACATGTGATTACATCTGAAGCACTCTTTGATGTAGATATCACCAATTTGCCAAACATAAATGGCTTAATGCAACAAAACAGGCAGAAAAATTACACCATACAGCAAACTAAGACCAGTTGAAGTCCCAATTCGCACTTCTCTAAACCGATCACTTCATCCTATTAGCCGACTCTCTCTAGTGAGATAAGACTTAATTTGGTTTAATTTGATCAATTCACGCTATCACAATTACCCGAAATAGTAACAGCAGCACACTTAGAAAACTCAATAGCTACATCATTCATGATTCTTGTACGCATTCAAGTTAACAGTGTGTGAGAACAATCTGGCCAGAGCAGTTTCATGCGTAGAAACAATGACAAAGAATAATCAAATGCCGGGGAAGAATGCCAGTTAAGGAAAGCCTTTGTTACACATACTATATAATACATCTGATCCTCAAATCAGCACCTCAATGCGGTAACTACACGCCCAACCCAACGTCGAACATAAACAAACAAATAATACATACAAAGTAGGGTAGAAAACAAGCGAAAGCAGCAACTCGTGCGCAGCAGTGGTAACAGCAGCACTACACAACTCCCACTGCGTCAATCAGATATGATCCCGAACTGAATTGCCTATCCCCTCCTAGGAAGCCAATAAACAGAACTAGGCAACATCAGTTAGAAAATCGAATACCTTGAGAAGTCCAAGGATCCAGGTATTGCGTGCTCTTTCAGCGAGTTAAGGGTTTAACTTGAAAGCTGAAACCTGCCGCTGGGTTTTTTTCTTCTCCAACCCTAAGGAAATACAAGATAGGAAAAAGGATTAGCAATCAGGCATCATGTAGAAAGCGTGTCAGCGTTGAAGATGAGTGACTTACAAAGGCTGCATAATACACAAAGGTAAGCCCTGCGAGAACTATAAAGGCAATTTGAAACACATTGTACCTGCACCAAACATACAATATTTAGATCTCATAACGATATTAAATCAAAAGGAGCTCAACACCATCTCCGTGGTCTCAAAACTCAAAAATCTTTTCATATACAAAACTCAGAGTTTGAAACCACTACACAGTGCGTAATATAAGAGTAGATCTTCATCCTGTCAAGAATATATATAAATAAATAAATAAAAGGGAGGACCAAACAGAACAACCACGGGACCACCACTCTTCCCTCTCATAGTAACAAAATAGGTTTATAAGAAGAAGCAACTGCAACTTACTTGTACAAATATTTAATTCCACGAAGAGATTGCAAGGTGTGACCAAATATTTCTTGAGCTGCAGTAGCTTGAGCATAGTACGCAAATGCAGTGGCGCAGAACTGAATCACACTGCAACAACAAACAAAGCAGTCAGCAAATTTGAGGTTATCCAAATAAACCAAAAACCTAGATTCCACATGATGGCTCACTGCCCGGTCGTAACTAATCTAACAGATATACAAGAGAGTATTCCAAAAACAAAAATTTGAAGTGCTACACAACCAAAATGCATACCTGATGGAGCAAAGAAGAATCAGGCCCACGTTAAAAAGGAAGGAATTCATGAGCGTAGCTCCCCATCTACAAATAAGTATCAAATCTCGAGCAATCATTAGAATGCCTCGGTGACAAGATAGAAGAAAAGACAAGGTAAAACAACAGAAATTAATATTGTCAACAGGAAAATAATTATTACTTCATTGGGTGAATAGTGATAAAAACTAATTTCAGGCCCATCATCATTGCCCCAGCAATCACAGCAAGCAGAAGATAGAAGCAGAAGAAAGCAAATGCTGCAGTACCCAAAAGACCTGAGAGTAGCAGATATAACGTAACGTCTCAGAAAAATTACTCATTGAGCTGAAGAAATGAAACTAAAAGTTCCCAAGAGACTGTAAGGATACCCCAAACATCATCCAATTTGATGAAGACCTCATTTAGGAAGGGCGAAAGCGGAGGGTCAATCAACAAATATATAACAATGTGGGCAACCCAAGCCACTGAAACAATCAACCTGTTACAAGGCAGAGGTGTGATGAACACAGTCAGTCCGCTTCAGAGCCTTATGCATTAAGACAAAAAGAAAACAAGAGCACAAAGTGCAAGAGCTAAACTGCAGAGAATAGCAAAGCAAGGAAACAATAAAATCTACATTGACGCTTCATCATGACATTAATGTTAAAAGCCTTAAAGCTGCTGAAAATCGGCGGCTTCTTTGATTAAAGAGAACCAGATATACATTATAATAAACACATCATTGAGTCGAAACATTCAGTTGAGAAACAAGAATTTAAGTTAAACAAGCCAAGACCAACATCTAATCATTCAACCAAAAAATTTGAAGAATGATTTAAAAAAGGTATACCCTAAAACTCCCAGCACAAGTTTGGCTAAGTAGCCAAGAACTGTCATAGCCCATGTAGTCTCCGCCTGAATAAAAAATGGTAATGAAATTAGTTAGGAGAGAGCAAGAGAGGCAGATAGCACAACAAAAGATTCTCAAATTGGACATCCAGGCTAAACAGATATAACTGGATCATAGTTAATCACCTTTTCACCCTGAGGGTACATCTCTTCTAAAGCTTTCACATCTTCTTCCAGAAGAAGCAACTCCTGATAATTCATAAAAAGTCAGATCAAAGATCAAATGAACACAACAAAAAAATAAACAAAACAAAAAAAAAAAGGGAAAAGAAGGAAAAAGAGAAAAACAGAGGCTTTGTTAACAAACCAACTCAAAGAAGATTTTATAACCAAATATAGGAAAAAGAAAGGAAAGGGGTGAGAAAGGAAAATTTGTAGAAGAGATAGAATATGCATCATATAAGCATCACTCACATGATGCTAAATAATTTGGATATATATTGAATACTGTTGCATAGGATCTTTTGCAGAAACTGGAATGTAACACATATGATTTATAGCATTGGATGTGAGTGCATTCCTCAATTTACATTGCAATCCAGGCTTAGAAGTTTCTTCAACTGCCACGCTCTGTGGGTGAATAAAGATGCAAATGCATAGACTCAAGTGTTAAATAAACAACTCACATTGATCAAGAGCATAGTCTGTTTAATTGAATGCATATTTAAGAGTTATCAGTGTTCGATAAATTACACTCTTTCTTTTGCTAGTATTACTCATCTGATATAAGTTCTAGCTCACTGAACCTGTAGAGCATCTGATGGGTTGCAAATATTCGTTTTACAGGCGTCATACTACTCTTTTCTAGATAAGTAATAAGTACAACCTATGACGTAGGTTCAAATTCTTTTATTCAATTATTAAGCTAAAACATCAAGTATTGTACTTCTCAACTCAATGCATCTGAGTACCCAACAAAAGTCTGAATACTCTTTCCACATAAATAAAAAGTACAACCTTCAAGTAATATGGCATAGGTTTGAACTTAGACTTGATTGTTAAGGTAAAACATTGACTACTGTTCTCAGCTCTATCAAGTTTGAGAACTGATGGTAGAGTTTTATCAAATATTAAGTTGCTTTTCGTTTTTTTGGTACTTGAAAAGAATACACGCCACAAATTTTCTTGACTCGGCCTAGCTCCATATAGATATTTGTTTGGACAATGACAAAATCCAGCATACACATTAAAAAATATTTAGTCATCAACATATCATCCTGCATTAAAGAGAAAAGTTTCATTCTTGCGACATTCAAGAAATCCTTTCATCAATACAGATGGGAATATTAGGAATTCAACTGTCAAAATAATATAATCTTAGAATCAGCTCTCTACGCATGGAGTGCAGGTCAAAAGATAAGAGCCAGTGTGGCTTGAATTGCATAATTAAAGAAAAAGACACAGGAATACCTTTTCTACAGCCTTCACATTTTTCCGCCATTTTCTTCCCTTATTACCACTCCTTTCTTCCTGATGAAGTGCATCTGCTGCTTTCTTTAGTTCTCTTGCCTTTTTACCCAGTTCCATTGCTTCCTAAATTATACAAATATCAAGCAAGAGTTGCAAATCATGTATGCGAATTTGCGTCATTAAATTCCCATCTACATGATAAGTGGTGATGAATTACCTTAATATACTGTGAGCGAGTGATAACAGCCTTGGGACGCCTGATGAATGAAAATATAAGCCCCAAGGGGAGGCACGCAATACCAACACCACCAAAAATCTACAGTAGAATGCAAGGCACATACTTGAGCACAACATGTTGGCCAAAAGAAGTTTAACCGTTAAATGAAAAACATAACAATGACAATGCTTCCTACTCAAAAAGTAACTATCTATAAAAACTATAGCCTACCAAAGAAGTCCTCCAAACCAATTCAAACATGCATTCCAAATTTTAGAAATCAAGTTGTAGGAGAGATGGTAATGATTAGCATCGGAGCATTTAAAATGAAAAAAAAGCATATAAAAGAGATGTCAAAGATTTTGTGGTAGTGTCTTTACCGAGAAAAGCACAGATCCAACAATTGTCGCCAGAGCAACAACATATTCCGGGAAGGTAGTTCGCATAGTCCATGTTGCCTCAGAGGAAGCACTTGCAGAGTACGCAGAACACTAAGATTGACAATGTGTTAAAACCAAGAGAACTAAGAGCAATGAAGCCCAATGAACAAGACTTTTCCAAGACCATACAGGTTGAATAAAAATACCCAAAATTAAAGAAAGAATATTATTGAAATGAGCTCAACCTGACGTGCACCACTGCCAATACATGGCTGACCGCTGGAGATGTCCCAGTTGTTGTTAGGGAATGATACCGTACTGGAAGAAAGATGCCTAACAGTGAAGTCAACCTTTCCAATAAGCCCTAATACAACCATGGAGAAAAACGTTAGTGGCAAAAGTAAGTGAACTACTTCCATTATATAGTAATTGAAGTCAATATCCATGCAATTACTAACTTAAATTCCAAGAAACAAAGTCCACATGTCTCTCTTCCTAATTCAATCTCACCTGGGCAGTGTGGATTAAGAACAGAGATGGAAAGTTAAACAGAAGAGGAAAAATGAGATGTCCTAGAGGCAATCTGTCAAAACTATTCCCTGTGTACCTATTGCTTATAACTAAGTATTAAGTGGAAGAAGAAATTGGCTTAATCAGGTCATATTATATTCTCACTTTCCGAGAAGAAGCTCACTATCACAAAAGGCAAGATTTAAGGAAAAAACCAAACCAAACTAAGCCTTATCCCACCAGGTGGGGTCGGCTATATGGATCATGCGACGCCATTCATTCCTGTCAAGAGAAATCTCCTCTGTAAGCTCCATACACACAAAGTCTTGTCTAATTGTCTCCATCCAAGTCATCTTAGATCTTCTTTTACCCCTCTTCTGGTATACTATTTCTAAATCTTCACACCTTCTAACATGCACCTCGACAGGTCGTCTCCTGACATGGCCAAACTATCTCAAACGATTCTCCCTCATCTTATTCTCAATCGGGACCACTTTTACTATTTCACGTATCACCTCGTTCTTAATCTTGTCCTTCTTAGTTTTGCCATACATTCATCTCAATATTCTCATCTCAGCTACCGACATTTTATGAACGTGTTGATATTTTACTGCCCAACACAAGATTTAAGGGAAAAAAACATTTGAATATAAAAAACGAGACATTTTAAAGAATTCAAATATCAACCTAAGTCACATTGTTCTTACAAGTGTTTAGAATGTTTTTTCATAAGCATGCAGAGGAAGAATTCAAAGATTTGACTCTCCTGCAGTGACATCCTTCACTATTACGACTCTCCAACAATACAAATGAAACAATTGTGCATAAGACTACATGTCAGACTAGACTTGTAAGTGATCATTCAGGAATAGATTTAGCACATGGGTAATCTTAACCTTAAGGAGGTACAAGAACAATAGTTACAGAGCCATTTGTTGCGTAGATGAAACTCAGACTGCTCATAGGGCAAGTTAATGATCCTCCTTAAATCCACACCATCATTATTCCTTTAGCTGTAATAACCAAGTCCTTTACTTTCTTCTGCTTTAAACTTGAGATGAATTCAGATCATGCAGACATCACTCCCAAATGCTTAGTACGATGATATTAAGATTTGAAGATGACAGCAGAGAGTTATCTAGACAATACCAGAAAGTTAATGTCACCCTTAATCAATATCATAATTACAAGGTAGTAAGGGCCTATTGTCAGAACTCAGGTTGAGAGGAATGGATATTGATGCTTTCAGCAAGACTAACAGAGATGGTGTCTAAGGCAGATCAGCGAACAGAAATTCCTGCTTCTAATCAATGAGATAGCATTCCATGACAATATTAAAGGAGGATAGAAGAAAAAGTTATAGATAAAACAACAAATTTGATTCAATTCAAATCCATGATTTCAGTTTCGCTCACCAAAAGCCTTCCAACCAAGATGCTTCTACCCCCTCCAACCAATATAGCATAATAACTACAACATTTAAACGAACCAACACCTAGCATCACACCTCCTCATTCTTACCTTATGACACAAATTCCAATTGCATTACATGATTCATCCCAATATCTTCGCAAAATATTTAAAATAGAAACATTAAAAACAGATAATTCAAAGCGAAAGCTAACCGTATAATATCCCAAGCAACAAAGCGCAAACAATAGCTGTAACTATCACCCACAACAATGCGCTTTTAATCCGTTTTCCAACACTCCTGCAAACAATATTATATCTTTTAGTTACAGTTAGCATAATAACTTAATAAATAGCTAATAATTAGCACGTAATAGCCTATTAAAAGATTATCAATACATAAAAAAAAGTTATCGTATAATCATGTGTCATGTCGTGTGTCATTGCAGGTCATCAGGTCACACTGTGGATAAGCAGGTTCCAGTCATCGTCAAAACAGCTCTTGCGAAAATACAAGGCAACACTGCATGGTAGAGCCAAAGTGATCCAACCCTTCCACACTTTGGGAACCGGGCTAGCTTCCCTAGACCCGAGCACAACACGAAGTTCCCGGCTGCTTTTTAGCTTATAATTGAATATAATAACTAATAATTAGCATGTAATAACCTAGCAAAAAAATAATTTAGCCTGTAATAAAAATTAATGAATAATGAAAAACTGCTAAAAAAATAGAAAAATTTGTTTACGGACTTATCCTGGTCGCCTTCATAGTAGAACATGGCGAAAGGAATGACGAAGAAAACGAGTATAGCATCGATAATGTAGACGGCTAGCCAGAGATCCTTCATCGGGAGCGTGAGATCACACGCGCCGTTATAAATCGCATGACGACAGGCTTGCCGATTCGCTACGTCGGCCGGCAACATGAGAATGGAGATAGCGGCGACGGAGAGGCCCAAAACGACGACGAATTTGGGGAAATACGCCTGGTTCGCGTCATCAGGGTGCTGGTAATTCACGAGGAGGTAAACGTTAAAGAGGAACACCAGCACGCACAAGACTATCGCCACGATCACCAACGCCAAGTTGAAATCTCCCATTATCGCGATTCGAATCAATTAAACAAGAAATTTTTTTGATTCGAATCACAAATTCGTGATAATATACGGCGTGGTATGCAATTTCTAGCGTTTCGATTAGGGTTTAATTAATCGGATTTGAAATTTGGGGACTTTTTCTATTTTTTGAAAAAGGAAAAGAAATTGGGGAAAGTGGTGATAGAGAGAAAGAGGGGTGGGGGCCGGTTTGCTCCGGGGAGTCGAGTTTTTTGGGGTTCTTTTGAGGATGCCGGAAATGAAAAGACGAATTTGCCCTTTACGATTATAGTATTGACGCGTGAAACAGCCTGGCAAATGAAGGCGTTGAGGTGTCTTTTTACGTAGTTTTCAACGTGATCGGAGATGTTTTTTTCAGTTTGTTTTCTTTTTCTTTGAGATTTTTTTGCACCAAGTCAAACGCGGATCGGAAGTTACGGGACCATTTGTCCCTTTTTTTTTTTTTTTTGGCCAAGAATAATTCTTTTAGATCCTTTAATTTATGTATAAATTACCTTCTGATCCATCAATTAAAAAAAAATAAAATTATTTTGCTTCAGACTCCTTTCACTTTTAAAAAAAATGTGACTCAAACCTCAAACCTTTTGAAAAATGTTACTTCTTCTGTTAGGGTTTTGTCAATTTTTCTGTTAATTACAAGTAAAATCCCATTTTTGTCCTTTTCGTATGAACAGCTCAAACACTCTCCACCTGCACCTACAACATATATCAAACATCTCTTCACCCTGCACACACAAACTCAGACAACCTCAAAACACAATTTCCCTTTGAACAAAAAAAAAAAAAAACACACACACACAATTTCCCCACCAAACCTACAGGCCCAAGCAACGTGCTCACCGAAGCGCAAGGCCAAGCAACGACACGCACCAAATCACAGGCACAAACCAAAGCTACGGCATACACCCAGCGAAAGCACACCCCCACCATAGCACCTGCACCACGACCCACCATTACACGCACACCAGCATACACAACACGACACCCACACCCGACAAACACTTCACATCTTTAATAAGATTCTGCCAATTTGCAGATTTTTATGATACCAAACATTAACATTCTCTCCCAGCTGATTGAATTTCAGATTTCATTGTTGTATTTTCTCCAAACTATGGAAGGTTGTATTTTCTAGGGTTATTAAACTTTTCCTTGCTGGAATTGCCAATTGTAGAAGAGGAAGCATCTAACTAGAAACTGCAGGGAGAAGAATGGAAACAGAGAAGAAAGGACGAGAAAGAAAGAGAAAGAGAGAAGAGATGATGAGAGAGAAAAAGCGAAAAGAAGAAAGGATGAGAGAGAAAATGGCTGTTGGCTTTACTTTTTGTTGAACAAAGAAAAGAAAACAATTAACAATAATTTTTTAATCTTACCAAAAGGAAAAAATGTTCATTGACATATTTACCCTTTAGTTTAACAGAATATTTAATAGAAGGAGTCTAAGTCACATTTTTCAAAAGGTTTTAGATCTGAGTCATATTTTTCTTAAAAGTAAAGGGGTCTAAAGCAAAATAACCTAAAAAATATCACTTTAGGTTCATCTGTCAATTACTTTTGAAGAAAAAAGTAAAAAAAATATGTTTTGCCTATTTTGTCCTTGGATCATAATTTTCTCTCCTACATGACATTAATTTCAGTTGACTTCTCTTCTATTTTGACTGTTGATAACAATGATAAAAGCTTGCATGCAAATTCAAGCAAACCCTATATTTTTTTTATTAAAAAAAAATTAAATTAAATTTATAACCGGTAGCTAAAATAACTATATTTTCATTTTTAAACCAAGATGTAAAATAAATAAAATTAAAAATTATACTCATGAGCTAAATTAACTAAAATTAGCATTTTTTTCATAATCAACAAATAAATTTTATGTAATCAACAAATAAAATTAAAAATAAGAAAATTATAATTGGGAGCTAAATAATTAGTTAATTTAGCTCCCGACTTAAATTTTGTTTGGGGTTTGGACAAGTATATTTTGGTAATTTTTTTTCTTTTTTTTATTGATTTTTCAAGATGTTGGTGATTTTTTTGCTCATTGTTGCTGCCAAAATAGTGTTTAACGTTGCATGTAAGTTTTTATCGTTGCTATCAACGGTCAAAATAAGATAGTAGTCAACTGAAATTAATGTCATGTAAGAGAGAAAATTATAAGCAAAACATATTTTTTTCACTTTTTTCATCAAAAGTAATTGACAGATAGACCTAAACAAAAGTTTTTTTTAGTTAGAAAACCAGAAGGTAATTTATGCATAAATTTAAGAATCCAAATAAATTATTCTCCGGGACAATTTGTCTCGTAGACATAAAATGTATGATGTGTTTTGTCTTTTTTTTTACTTTTCATCAGTTAGGAGATAAATATAAAGAATGTTTATCTTATACAGTATTTATGTTAGGCAGCATTTTTTTACTCACTGGGTTTCTCTCTCTAGAGTGATTCTCCTACCATTTTTATTTTTAGGTCTGGCCCGTGGTAACCTTTCTAAGCTCGGGTTTTCTTTGTGACTTTTTTTTTTTCGTTCTCTTCTTTCTTTTTATTAGTTAGGAGCTAAATATATAGAATGTTTATGTTGTGCAGTATTTATTGTTTAAATTAATTAATTTGAACTAAAAACCCGTAAAAGAAACCTCCCAATGGGTTTCTCTCTCTAGAGTGATTCTCCAGGCATTTTCATGTTTAGGCCTGGCCCGTGGCAACTTTTCTAAGCTCGGGTTTTCTTTGTGGCTCTTTTTTTTCGTATTCCTGCACTCCTTCTTCCTTCTCTCCTTTCTTTTCACCGATTCCTCCATGGTTCTCTTGTGGTGAGTTATGCAGTCTGGGATGGTTTTCGGGTCGTGCGTCTCCAAGTCGGGCCCTTTGGTTTTTCCGCCTTGTGCAATTATTCTGAGGCGTTGTCTGCCTTCTTGTGTTCATGACAAAGCCAAATCTTCAGGCCCTCACTTCTGCCTCGACATTGTGAATTTGGCCCATTCTCTTGTTCAGGCTCTGTTCATCTTCATCGCTAATGGTGGATCTGATGTTGCGGGGGTGAATATGTGCTGCCTGTTTGGTTGTTTAGCCTACAGTTGTCGTGCTCGTTGCTGTCACGCTTGGTACATTATGAGAAAAGAAAGTTATTGTACTTTAAAAAAAAAAAATTAACAGTGTCGTAGAGTTATGATAAGCAATATATTAGATATATTAGGTACATTTATAAGCGTCTTACAACATTCATAGGAAAGTCATCGTAAATAATATACAATATAATCTCTTTAAATTAATAATATTTAAATCATTAAATTCTATTAATTTAGTCAGATATCAATTTATTAATAAATTAATAATTATTATTTATAAAAATAGACATCATTAATGAACTAGTGATTGTAATCAACGAGTTGGGGTACTCGTCAAACTACCTTTTGAATATTCTTGGTGAAAATGACATCAGATAAGATCATTGATAACATGACAGTGTGTATCAAACTGAAGTTGATAATGATACTCAACCTTTAGAATTGTGTCACGCAATGACACTACAAAACTTCTTGCTCTAATACGAGAAAACAACGCCAAGATTTTTATACACATTACGCACAATTAAAGATGAGATTTAATTAGATTTGAAGTTTAATAAAAGATAATCTACTGTTGATTCATATTTTGAGGAAACCTTTTTATAGTCTATTTATTATGTATTTTTTTACTAATTATTAATTTATAAAACATTTAAGTCTATAAGATACAAAAAAAATATTTTAAATGTATTATTTTGTAATTTTATTGAGATTATTAAATTTTTATACTAGTTCCAAGTCAAGATCAGATAATTTTATTATTTAATTTTTTTTAATTTATTGAGTATTAATTTAAAAAGATTACATTGTATTAGATAATATTGGACTAAATTATCATAGTCATAAGTGTTTTTCCCAAATTGAAAATTAATCAATGATAGTGTTTGATAATTGGTTATGAAAACATGCAATGGTTATGAAAGATCCAATGAAAACATGCGATGGTTATGGAAGATCCACTTAGTAGCTCTTAAGACTCAAAATTCATGAGAACAATAATTTTAAACCAATTGATATATTTTTATTCATATTGGAATCATAAAAGCCATGCCATTTTTTTAATGTAAATACCTTAAGAAAACCCAAGTTAAATCCAGACTTTAGGCATCACAATTTTTTTGTTAGGCAATACCATATATTTATCATAAAAAACTTTTTAAAACTTAGAATTCATATTGGATTTCACAAATACTATAACATGTATAATTTTTAAAATGAAGTAAGTTCGAATAGGGGACTTTACACCTACCTTTCTCTAAGAATGTGTTTGGGGTAGGGGTTTTGGAAGGAAGAGATTGGTATAGGAGGTTGGTTTAAGAAGGATTAGAGATGATTAGTTAATAAATGATTTTGAAAATCACCTCCAAGACCTATTTTGCAATCAGCCCAAATTGAGGTCATGAGGAGAGATAATTTTAATGATTGTCTAAAGGCCATTATCCTATTTGTTTGTAAAAAGAAAGAAGAAAAGGAAAATAAGTAAAGATTAAATATGTCATTATGTTCATAAATTTCTCATTTCCCTCTTTTTTTTTTCTCTGCGATCCAAACAAAGAATATACATAATGTTTTATGAAGAGTTCCTTTATAATTTTGCGCAAAATAAGATTTAATCATCTCTTTCTTTTTTCTTACTTATTGCATCTTTTCATTTCCTTTATTATTTTTTCCCTCCTGAATCCAAAAAAGCCCTTAGAGTTTTGAAATCCCCCTAAAAAAATCACAAACCTTGACTTGCAAAAATACAATGCTAACATTGCTAGAATGATTAACCAAGGGGCGAGAGCTTTGTTACTATCATGTCTACTATATCCGGAGACGGAGAACAATCCGGAGACAGACTTCTACTACAATTCTTCTCCAAATTCTAGTTTTCTCTATCTATATTATCATGACTTATATTAAGTTTTGGATTTTATTTATTTTCATGATTATGTTCTAAGCTATTTTTCTAGGGCTACGATGTAGCCAGATTATGAATATTTGAATGCTTTTGATTTTAATTGATTGATGAACTATTCCATTTATGCGTTGAGTATTTTATGCTGAATTTAATGCTTGTGATTGTCTGATCAACAATTGTATGATGCAAGATTTGGTTTGAGACTGAGAAATGATAACTAAATTAGACCACGTGTGAAATACCATTAAATCGTCATAAGCTAGAGATAGTTATGAGATCTAGTGCAGCACTTGAATTTCTAGGGCTTAATGCGTTCCATAAGTTCACAGTTATCACAGAGATGTAATTAGCTTGCTTATTGGGATAGGTTATTGATGCTTGAGAAAGATTAATATACACCTTAACGAAATTACTGGCAACGTAGGGAATAGTCGTCAATTGAATTAAGTCAATAGTTTCAGATATAATTAATCTTGGTGAAATCGGAATCCCTAGAACCTTTTTATTATTGAATTACCATCTTTTGTTAATTTAGTGATTGTGTTAGTTGCTATTTTGTTACGTTTTATAATTTTTTTAGTCGTTAGTCATAAAATTCTCAATTCGTGATTGTTTGAATAAAATTAGAGCCACACTAATTTCGGTACTTAATAATCACAGTCCTCGTAGAAAAAATTTTTACTTACTACTTTATTACTTGTTGCGATACGTGCACTTGCGTTAGAAATCACACAATAAGTTTTTGGCGCCGTTGTCGGGGACTGTGCCATTATTAATATCGATACCAAATAGCTTTAATTTTACTTTGGATTTTATTTTATTTCGTTAGTCGTTTTTCTTATTTTTGTTACTTGCATTTCAGGAACATAGTATTTTAAGTACATGCAAAAGTTGGGAAGTAGTACTTTGTTGCCTTTCGATCCTGAGATAAAACGCACTTGTCGAAAGAATAGAAATGATAAAAGAGTTACTATCCACCATCTTTAAGATACCATGGCTACAATTATTCAAGTACAAAAAGGAAATAATCGCGCAAATCCGCCTACAACACTGCGAAAGGATGTGTTACTACCCACTGGAATTCAACATATGATTAGAAGACCAGCGATTCAAGCAAATGATTTTGAGTTAAAGACAGTGACGCTACAGTTGATTCAGAATATCTCGTTCCATGGACTGCCCACTGAAGATCCTAGTCAGCACATCGTGAATTTTCTAGAAGTCTGCGGAACTGTTAAGTACAATGGAGTCATTGATGAAGCTTTGCGCCTTTGCTTATTTATTTTCTTCTTGAGGGATCAAGCTAAAAAGTGGTTGCATTCGTTGCCTTCAGATTCAATCACCAAATGGGAAGATTTGGTGCACAAATTCCTATCAAGATTTTTCCCACCTGGTAAAACAGCGAAGATGCTCATTGAAATCAATAATTTTGCGCAACATGAAGGAGAAACTCTATGTGAAGCATGAGAGAGGTATAAGACGTTGTTGAGGAAGTGTCATAATCATGGAGTACCTAGGATCCACAAGTTCACAATTTTTCAAATGGATTGGTAAAGTTGACGAGAACTTTGATTGATGCATCAGCAGAAGGAGCTCTAATGAACAAGACATCAGATGACGCTTATGAGTTGTTTGAGGATATTGTTTTGAACAACATGCAATGGTCGAGTGATAGAGTCACACCAAAGAAGATAGCTGAGATCCATGAGATTGATGCTATAATTGCTTTGGCAGCAAAAATTGATAATCTCGCGAAACATATGCAGAATAATCATGTAACCGCTAATGTTGTTCAGGCGGCAGTGGTGTGTGAGTTTTGTTGTGTTCCACATTATAGTGCTGAATGTTAGGTTGGAAATCCATTTGTGCAAGGCACAGCAAAACAAGCACAGTATGTGGGGAACTTTAATGGGCAGTAGTACAATCAGTATTCCAACAAATATCATCCTGGGTTGCGTTTTCATCATAACTTGTCATACAAGAATACTCAGAATGTGTTGCAGCATGAGCAGAATAATCCCTCACCAGAGAAGAAGGTAAACTTGGAGTATGCATTGTCTCAAATGGCGACTTCGCAAACTCAGTTTATTAATGAAACTAGAATTAACTTCCAGAACCAATCCGTGCAAATTAGAAACTTAGAGGTGCAGTTTACTCAAATGGCTACTTTGTTTTCTGAAAGACAATAAGGAAGTTTACCTAGTACTTTGGAGGTAAATCCCAGAAGAGATGGCACGGAGCATTGCAAAGCGATCACTTTGAAAAGCGGTAAGGAGTTAGAGGAGCCAGTGAAAACCAAGAAGGTTGAGATAGGTGAAGCAAAAAATGAGGAGAAAGATAAAGAGAAAACAGAAGAGCAGCCACAACCTCCTCAAGAACCACTTCTGAAAGTTCTTTTTCCACAACGCTTGAAGAAGAGCAAGCCTGATAAGCAATTTGCTAAATTTCTTAAAGTTTTCAAGAAACTTCATATCAATATTCCAATCGCAGATGTGTTTGAACAAATGCTGAGTTATGTGGAGTTTATGAAAGACATCCTTTTGAATAAGAGGAAGCTTGGACATTATGATACAGTTGCACTTACAGAGGAGTGCAGCTCCATCCTACAAAAGTAGCTACCACAAAAGCTTAAGGATCCAGAGAGTTTTACTATTCCATGTGAAATTGGCAATGTTGTTTTTAAGCGAGTATTATGTGATTTAGGTGCTAGTATTAATTTGATGTCTTTGTCTATTTTCAAGAAGCTTGGTTTAGGAGAGGCAAGACCCACTACTGTAACATTACAGTTAGCTGATCGTTCGCTCAATCACCCTAGATGAGTAATTGAAGATGTGCTAGTCAAAGTCGATAAATTCATCTTTCCTGCAGATTTCATAGTGCTAGATATGGAGGAAGACAAGGAAATTCCTATCATTTTTGGAAGACTTTTCCTTGCAACTGGGGGAACACTTATTGATATTCGAAAGCGTGAGCCTAGGTTGCAAGTACAAGAGGAAGAGGTAACCTTTAATGTTTTCAAAGCTATCAAGTATCCATAAGCCAGTGACAGTTGTTTTCGTGTGGATGCCATAAAAACTATAGTGTCTAACCATGGGAGCCAATCGGATCCCTTGGAGGTGAGCTTGTTAAAAGATAATTCTTTTGTTTTGGTGGGATTGGAGCACAATGAATATTGGTCTACTAAACAACTAAACATGAGTGTGCAAACAGTGGGTGAGAAAGAATTATTGCAGTTGAATAAGCTAGAAGGATCCTGTGATGAAGCGAATGAGAAAGCAATAGGTTACAAGGAGAGGACAAAAGAGTAGCATAACAAACCTGTTTCGGGAAAAGATTTATCTCCTGGGCAACAAATACTTCTGTATAACCCACGGATTCCTGAAAAACGCAAGTCAAGATGGTCTGGCCTTTTTGTTGTGACTAAGGTATTTTCCTATGGAGCTGTCGAAGTCAATTTTCCAAAGAAGGGGATGTTCAAGGTCAACGAACAACGATTGAAGACTTATTGGGATGATGAGTTTGATAAGTACAAGACCGTTGTCCACCTCAATTCGTTGTGAAAAATTGCTCTGTCGGGCTGTCGACGTTAAAACAAGTGCTTTTCGGGAAGCAACCCGAGTTTTCTTACTTTTATTGATTTAATAGTTGTGTTTGTTTTTAGTTAAATTTCAAGTTATAATTGTCGTAGTTAATTTTTTTTTTCTTGTCATGTTAGGTTCGGGAACAAGTTTGTGGGAAGACAAACCAAAGAGAAGCTTCATCAGGTCAATTCAGAGGAAAAATATGTGAACAATGGTGTGTGGATTGAGGGAGGTGCGCTTGAAGAGAAAAATGCAAGAAAAATAAGAGCTGTGAAAGTAGCGCTATTGCGCTGAAATATAGCGCAGCTACGCTCACAGAGTTTGTTGATACTTGGGAAAGATTAATATATATCTTAGCGAAATTGCAGGCAACGTAGAGAATAGTCGTCAATTGAATTAAATCAATAGTTTCAGATAGGATTAATCTTGATAAAACCGGAATCCCTATAGCCTTTTTATTATTGAATTACCATCTTTTGTTAATTTCGTAATTGTGTTAGTTGCTATTTTGTAACGTTTTATAATTTCTTTAGTCGTTAGTCATAAATTCTCAATTCGTGATTGTCTGAATAAAATTAGAGCTATACCAATTTCGGTACTTAATAATCACAGTCTTCGTGGGAACGATCTTTACTTACTATTTTATTACTTGTTGCGATATATGCACTTGCGTTAGAAATCACACAACATCTACTATACATGTAGTGGTTACAAGATGTAAATAATGCTCTTATCTTAGTCCAAGGATTAGTGAATAAGCAATAAGGTTATAATTAACTCCACAATAAATTCAAAGTTCAACTTTGACTTGCCCAAAAAAATAAGGTAACAATTGGTACTTGGAATGAATTTGATCATGGATAAAATGAGTTAAGTAATGGAACAAAATTGAGAATGAAATAGATTTGACAAATAGTATGCCATACTTACTGTGCTCTAGAAATGAATAGAAGACCGAGTATATTAACCTTAGGTTGATGTTTCATAGTAAGTATACAAGAGTAATATTAAGAATGGCAGGATTGTCCTTGTGGTATTATATTATTTCACATCATTATTATTATTAATTCATATTGTTAGGATAATTTTTTTTATTATCTTTTTTTTTATTTCCTATTGATACTTACAACTACTAATATTATCATTACTATTACTATTATTATTAAATTTTTATTATTATTTATTAGACAATAACATTTATATAAAGGGCAAAGTTTATGATATGATATATTTGGAAGTTCATTTTGACAATTTGATAAATGAGTTTAGTGCATATAAATAATATCTTTATTTATTTAAACTTCTTTTTTTCTTTGCCTTTTTTCAATTTGATAAATAATTTGTTTATGATTTTTTCCAACTCAAAAAATGAAAAAGAAAAACTCAAGAATCTCTTACAATAAAAAGAAAGAAGAAGAATCTGAAGTTTGGTGTGAAACCTATAGTTTTTGTTTGCAGACTCCTGAAAGTTCGCTCCAAGTGTTACTCTTGTTACTAGGTCATGTTTGATTCAATTCTTCTTTATCATTTAATGCTTGACTATAATTGATAAATATTCTCTTGAATTCTAATATTATAAACTGCTTTTAAATACGTAAAATAAAGTTTCTTTCTTGAAATTGTCTATATTTCTGCATGCTATAGGTTTATTGTTCGCAGACTCGTGAAAGTTCCTCCAAGTGTTACTCTGTTACAAGGTCAGGTTTAATTCAATTCTTTCTGTGTCTTTATCCTTTGTTGTAGATTTTAATGTTTCGGCTATAATCGATACTTATTTCTTGAATTCCAATATCTAAACTGTTGTTAAACACGTAAAAGAAAAAAACTCAAGAACCCTCCTTACATAAACCATTCGCAGACTCTGAAAGTTAATTATTTGTTTGTTACAAGGTTAGGTTTGATTCTTTTTTTTGTGTGTTGTTTTCCTATATTTCTGCATGCATACCTTGTTCAAAAACAAAGACAGATATTAAAGATTGTCGACGATAGCTCATGCAACTATCATCCTTCAAAAATCAACTTTGATTAGTTCATTTTGTTTTTGTTATGCCTCAGTATATATGATTATGCTAAATCCATTTAATGCATTTTCTTGAACTGAAACACTTAAGATGTTATTAGCATGTTTTGTTTGCATTTTCTTGAACTGAAATGTTTAAGATGTTACTAGCAAGTTTTTTTTACTCATTTCTTCTTTGATTTCTTGAAGTAGATGTCTATTATCTCGTTTCATAAATATGAGAGAAAGCACTAACCAATCCCTCTAGTTGAGAGATCAACATACAAAATATAGGCCAATTGATCTTAAAAGTTAAGGGCCCGATCAAAGAGAAGCCTACCACATCTAACCAAGCTACCTAATCCTTAGCACTATTACAATTTCTATTAATCAAATGGAAAGGCCCATGTGGAGAGAGAAGAAATAGATTACAAATTTTAGAAACCAGTATTCTCCCATCTTAGTGTATGGCCAGGTTAAGGTAGTTGACAAAGAATTCCAGGAATGTAAATTCTTTTAATTTCTTTCTTAACTTGTTGGTAGAAAAGAGTCCTCAATTTTTTACCTGGGCCTGTTGTAGAAGTTGAAAATAATGGCATAGTGGAGCAGCTAAGGTAGGAGGTGAAGAACAAGAAGACTTAGTAGGGAAATGACTGAATTCTCGATCGTAAGTAATAAGCTGAGTAGTTTAATATTCATATTTTGATTTGTCACTTGAGCATATATGGTTAAGTATTATCAGCTAAAAATTTTGTTATTTTTTAGCCTAAAGAATCTTTTATTCAGATTATACTTCTTTTTTTTGGGTTTTTGTCAACCTAAACTGTTAGTTTATGTTGGGTATATTTTTTTGTTTTTCTTTTTGGCATTCTTAATGTTATGATAGGTCTATATTAATTTGGAGAACCTTAATTTATATAGAAAATATTTAGGAAGTGAAATATTTAATAAGTGAAAGAGTAGTATTTATGCAAACTAGAAAACTTTAGATTGAAGAGGAGATTGCAATTTTTGGCTTGGTACATAATGCTTGGGGTTATCCCATATTTATAGGTGTCCAAGAAGCTTTCTACCTACAAGATATTTCCTGAAAGTCAAAGATAATTTAGTGAAATATCCTGGACAATAGACTAAGATAATTCTAGATAGTTCAAGATATTTTCTTCTAGATTTTTTCTAGATAATATTTTCATGATATTTCTCCATGATTTCTCTAGAATTTGTCCTAGATTATTTTCGAACTTGGGATTATAATTGGGCAACATTTTCCTTTTGGACCAAATTCATAATTATTAATGCAATCTCAAATGCATATTAATGTTAGACCAAATTCAAGTTTAGTATCCAACAAGACTATCTTAAACTTGAATTTGTTATTCCAATGCGAGATCTTAGCTTGAGAAAAATTAAAGTCTAGAAAGGCTTGGCGAAGATATCTGTGATCACTGGTGATTAGTATATTAGAATGAGTTGGAATGTAATAACATTCTTAGTTCTTTTTGAATTCGAGTAAAATGCACCATACCCCCTTATGTTTTCAAAAAGTTGCATCATAACCCCTGTGTTTTAAAAAGTAGTACCATAAACCCTGTATTATTAAAAACGTTGCAAATACCCCTCTGCCGCCAATTTTTCTGTTAAATTTAACGTGAGTGTGATACACTCGCCTATAATGCAACTATAAAATGTATCAAGCTATAAAACACATGGAGAAAGATGAAAATACCCCTTTACTCACATCAGTAGCCTCTTTTAAATCCAATACATGCTAATTGCCCCTGTGTTTATGTACGAGATGCGATTTACCCCCTGTGATTATGTACGAAATGCGTATTGCCCCCTATGACTTTGAGAAGGTGGTTAATTGCCCCATATGTTTTTGATAAAGTTGCAAATTGCCCTTTTCGAATTTTTTTTTGAAAATACCACCCCTCTTTGCATAATTTACCAACTTTTTGTTTTTTGACCTGTAGCATACACCAAATACCACAATATTTTAATTATCTTTAACAATATAGATTGCATAAACGAAAATCTACCATGATTTGAACAAAAAAAAAATGCAATGCACAACAACATAAATACACTGTCCAAGACTTCAAAATAATAGTAAAAGATAGTTTTTTAAAGTTGCCACGACATGGTCAACAAGCACATGGATTGTAGTAAAGTAATACCAACAAAAAAACAAGTGAAAACCAATGTCAAGGATCACCACAAAACCTTTAACCAAAATCCAGTAAGTACATTCACCAAACTCTGTCTAAATTCATTCATCTAAATTTCTTCTCTTCCTATTCTTGATATTCTCTACAACTTGTGACTCTGTTGCCCTTTTAAGTCTGCATCAATTGGAAGCAGCAGGATGAGAACTAGATGCAGGGGAGGAAGAAGCAACCGTGACATCAACAGGCATAGTAGATGGCTCATGTGATTGTGCAGGAGTAGGGGCTTGTCTTCTCATACTCTGTTGCATACAAATTTCTATTTGTGCCTTTGTTGTACCCATTCAGTGAACTCAATAAAACCATCAATTATCCCATAACTATTGTCTCTATTACTTCCAGAAGACATCCTACGAAAAAGTAATATGATAGATAACAATTTAGTACATTGAACCCAAAAAAAAAAAATTTAGTACATTCAACCATAGAATACACAAATATATATACAGTAGTAGACATAAGCATAAACAATTGAAATAGTATATAAGCACAGTAGTAGATACAAACATATATACAAATATTTTTTTGTCTTTAAACTACTAGCCAGTATGTCTTCACTATTGAGGGCAACTCGTATCTTGGACTCCACCAAGTTTCACGCAACAGTCTCCTTACTTGCATAGAACTCATGTACATTAGCAACTTGTATACTAATTTATCTATGTATATTAGCAGACTTATCTTGAAGTATTAGATAGGAAGCTTGTTGATTTGCTGTAATCTATTTTCTCTTCAAGCCATGATGTAATAGTTATTTAAATCAACCACAAATTAATGAGATGCTCGCTTCATTCGCCAAACTTTTTTCTACATTCACCAAAAAAAAATTAATAGCCATCTAGTCTTCGAAGTACATCGCCCGCAATAATCTACTGATTAGTCTAGTTTACATGTTCTACTAGCTTGTTTGTGGGTTTCGTAACTAACTGAAATCTAACATGAAGAATAATGAACTAAGATGTTTGATATCATCCACTATGTTTTGGATCATGCAGGCATAGTATATTAGAGGCCAAAAAATAAAGCAAATAGGTCAAAATTAAAGCAATTACTTGATTTCAAAAAAAATTCAGCAATTACCCAGTTGATAAAAGCACTTTAAAATAGAAAAAGAAATTAGGTCAAAATTTTGGCAATTACCCAATTGATAAAGCACTTTGAAATAGACAAGAAAATAGGCCAAAAAATAAAAAATCAAAACAATCCAAAATCATACCGCGATTATACAACAATCGTACGTACCTTCACTTTAAGCCACGTCCTTCTACAAGAAGATTATACTTTAAATCGATGCAAAATCTGCTTCAAATCAACAGAGATTTAATTTTGAAGGTGTTCCTCTCTCTAGGGTTTTCAAAGGGAGTTTCTCTATTTAACATTGAGAAAGACATTTTTTGCAAAATGTTAACAAAGGTAAAAATCGTGCGGTTAATAAGTTTTAAACGAAGATAGTTTTGTCTTTTAACAAGGTTAGTTGACGGAGTTAAACAGAATTGTTGTTTGGGGCGTGTGTGCAACGTTTTCAATAACATAGGGTTTATAGTGCTACTTTTTAAAACATAGGGTCTATAACGTAACTTTTTAAAAATACAAGGAGGTATGGTGCATTTTACTCTTTTGAATTCCCATGCTTTGTACAAAGTAATAAACTTGAGAATTCCCATTCCCTAAGTAATGCTACTTCTACGAGTATATGAATATAATATCTATTTCAGACAAAACACATATGATTAGTCCATTCTCATATTTTTTAGAATGAACTCATTTGTCAAATGATCAAAATATACTTTCAAAATATAATGATTATTACTATTTTTATTAAAATTCCCCTTTAAAAACATGATATGGATATAATAATAAAAGGAAATCCTTTTTATTACTATTAATAATTATATATGATTTATGAATATTACTTATTACTCTTGAATATCATTATTATTTATCAAATGGTTGTAATACCCCAAATATAAACACATATATAATGATAAAAGGAAAAGACTTGCACTATTATTATTATTATTATTATTATTATTATTATCTTTATTAGTATCATCTAATAATATTATTTAATTATGAATACTATTTATTATTTATCATTATCATTATTAATGATAAAAATACTCTTTCAAAACATTACATGTATATAATAACAAAAGGACAATCCTTATTATTATCATTATTATTTATTTGTTTTAATATTATTACAATTATTCTTTATTAATATTATTATCCAATGACCAAAATACCATTTTAATTCATATAAGTATATAATAACAAAATAAATTTTTTATTTTTGTTATTATTCAATTTAATTTATTTTTATTACTATTTAATATTAATATTATTGATTCATTTATTATTGCTATTATAAAATAATAATAATAATAATAATAATAATAATAATAATAATAATTATTATTATTATTATTGTTGTTGTTGTTATATTTATTTTTATTCTTAAGACAATAACATTTTATAATTACAAAAGAGCAATCTTGTCATTTTATAAAAGTGATTCCAATACTACCCTAGTATACTGACTCTCACACATGAGTTTGGAATCAATACATCCATTCATGTAGCAAATATAATATATTTTCTTACCAACGCTATTCTATTTTCAGTTCCTTCTATTTTTTCTCATTTCACTCCTATCTAAATTCATTCTAGGATACCAAATGTCACATAAGATGTTTTAAAATATAATGAACCAAATTGTCAAGGTAATGAACGTAGAACGTTAAACATCTATTCCTAGCATATTTTAATCATAACATGAACTCTGCCATGGCTTCATTTTTTTTTTTTTTTGATTTAAAGGAGGCCTAAGCCAATTACATTACTTGCAATATGTTGAGAATTGATTTCAGAACCTTTTGCACACAAAGCGAAAATCATACCACTTCAATTCTATCCTTGTATTGATTCAACTCCAACATGTAGGATATTTAAATCAGTACACTACAAGAAAAAATGGTTTCGGCGACGGAGCGTCGCTATGCCGTCGCATTTCGGCCAGGGCTCAGCGAGGGAGACCGTTCCCTCGCCGATTCGGCGAGGGACAACACTCTTCCTCGCTGAATCGGCTAAGGAACTCGCTGTCCCTCGCCGAATCGGCGAGGGAAGGCCATGTCCCTCGCCGAATCAGTGAGGGACAGTGTTGGTCCTCGCTGATTTGGTGAGGGAACTCGCTGTCCCTCGCGGAATCGGCGAGGGAAAGCCATGTCCCTTGCCGGATCAGCTAGGGACAGTGTCGGCCCTCGCCGAATTGGCGAGGGAACTCGCTGTCCCTCGCCGATTCGGCGAGGAAAGGCTATGTCCCTCGCCGATTCCGCGAGGGAAGGCCTTGTCCCTCACCGATTCGGCTAGGGAATGCACTGTCCCTCACTGATTCGGCGAGGGAATCAGATGTCCCTTGCCGATTCACTTTTATGTTTAGATTGAACAAATAAAATTAAAAAATTTAAGAAAGGTCAATTCGAACGATTAGGCGGCTGACAATCATTCCCCTCGCTGATTCGGCACCAACATTTTTGACGGTACATGAAAATAGTCATAATTTATAATTACTACAAACAATTAGTTCTAAGTTTACATTTAACAATTATGATTATTTCATATAATATTTTATGAGTGTTTTAAAAGCATTGAATTTAAATTTAATAATATGTAGTAAATTTATTTTAAATAATTATACATGCAACTAGTGAGTAATTTTTTTCCTTTTTAAAATGTCCTAGATTGGCGTATACATTACTATATACAAAATTTATATTTAACGTCAAGAAAAATAAAAAGAATTATTTCTTTCAAATTGACATCACGAAATTATAATTAAAGCATTTTCTTATAAGAGTTAATGCATTACAAGCATAAACTTAATTTTACATTTTTGGGAATTACTAAAGGATTACATGGCATGCATTTTTTATAATGCAACACAACGACTTAATACCTAACCCCCCATAAAGATTACACATTATTTTTGAGGGCTTACATAAACATACCTACTTAATACCTAAAATCCCATAAAGATTACAAATTATTTTAAATCATTCCACCTTAGTTTAAATCAATTGTCAACTAAAATGCTAATCTACATAAAAGCATGCCACATATTCGGCAAAACCATGTTACCCCTAGTTTGCATCTAGCTATAGACTTTTAGTTGAATACACTTATATTCGTATTGCTAGCTAGTTGAATGGTGAACTATTGTTAAGCTATTTTCATGAGTGAACTATTAGCCAATGTAACTAATAAAGATTGGGTGGTTGGATTCTATACAAGTGCAAGTGAATTGGTTTAAAAGTTAAGGCATGGTGTAGGAACTTTATATGTAAGACGGGTTAATGAAATTGAGTGGTAGATTAGTTAGAAGTTGAGGCTAGATGTTAGTATGTTACTTACTTGTTTTGGCTTGTTGATCTCAATTGGTTGTAATTTTGTTCAACAAAGTAATTAGCTAGAAAGCAAGATTTTGGGCAAAGTTGATGATTCTAGCTAAAGATTATCTTACCATACTATCTACACAAGAATGATTAAATAGTAATAATTGACATCGTCACTAGTAGGTAATTTATAAGTAGCTTACAATTAACTTTGTCACTAGTTACTACTTTTATATTCTTCACAAAAGTGCTATCATTTGAACAATTGAAATTGAATGTAAATAGAACTACGGGGTAGCTAATGTCACACATATGTTTGTGTTTTGAATTTTCTAACTAACATATATGTTTTATTGTCTAGTTTTCTTGCTCCTCGAGTCTCTATTGGATATAAGATTTGTATATGAATGTTAACTAGCTTAACTTGTTGACACTAGACTTGATTCCACCTTAGTGTAAATAAATTGTCAACTAAAAGGTTAATCTATATAAAAGCATGCCACGTAATAGTCTAAAGTTTGTTATCCAAGCTTGCACCTTGTGTCCTCTTCCCTTTTCCCTCTTTTGTGTATTAGCAAGCATGTTTATGTTGAACTATGTTTTGATCATTAGCAATCTGCTTGGAACCTTTGATTTTTTAGTTGAATGCATTTAAAGTTAAGTTGTCAGTTAGTTACTTTGGGAGTTAATGTTGTGCTTTCTTCAAAAAGTTAAAATTTATTTTTATTTTTATTTTTAGAGTGTCTGGTGTTTTTGTGATTGGTTTTATAGGTTTGGTGGGATATTGCTGTGATAATATGATCAAAGAAAATAAATTAAAATTCACTATTCATTTTTTTTGCATTATTTACGTATTGTTGTATAATCCCATTTTATTTGATCTTTATTAAGAAAATTATTGTTTTATACAGGTTGTTCTGTTTCGGGGAAGATTCATTAATGACAAGAGTTTCTGGAGATTCAAAGTTCGTGAATAGTTTCGGAGAAGATTCAAATGCATAGGATTAAGTTAGATTTGGGGATCGCTATGTTGTAATTATATATGTAATTAAACATTTTGTAATCATATATGTAATTAAAATATTTTGTAATATTAATTTAAATTGAATTTTGATTGTCAAATTTTAATTAATTTAATTTTTATATGAAATTCATATTTATAAATTTTGCCATTTAAATTTTGTACTCTAATTATAAAGAGTTTCTAAAAATAATTATTTAAATTTTATGAGGACACGATGAGGGAGAAAAATGCGAGGGCACGGCGAGGGACGCATTCGGCGAGGGCACGACGAGAGACGTATTCGGCGAGGGATGCATTCGGCGAGGGCTCGACGAGGGATGCATTCGGCGAGGGCTCAGCGAGAGATGCATTCGGCGAGGGCTCGGCGAGAGACTTATTCGGCGAGGGCACAGCGAGAGACGCATTCGGTGAGGGCTTTGCGAGGGACAAATTTCATGTGGGCTTGTTGCCCTCGCACAGTCGTTGCCAAAATTGTCTCTCGCCGACCCCTCGCCAAATGGCATGGGGTCGGCGAGGGACCCCAATTCAGCGACGAAGCTTTCGGCGAGGGACGATTCTCCTCGCCGGGCCCTCGCTAAGACCCTTTTGGCGAGGGCCTGGCGAGGGGAATTGTCCCTCGCCGAAGGCAATTTTTCTTGTAGTGGCAGTCGAATGGAATAGCGTATAATCAATCTGTATTTTAAACAACCTGGATATAGCAATGATATAAACTGACAACACCAATATCACGATCCGATTTCGTTTTAGGCCCAATGCCAACAATAGACCTAATCTAAGGTAAGTGTTAGTACTTAATTAGAAAAAGTTGTGTAAGAAAAGATTTAGAGCCCATGGAAACTGAGTTTTAGGTTATTAAGACTTTGATTGCCTTAGATTTTTAAATCCTTAACAAATTAGGATTAAACATCTATATAAACAAGTCACATATGCTAACTTTTAATTTTAGAGACTAAAAAGAAAGTAGTAGAAGAAAAAGAGAGACTTTGTTTGAAGTCTAAGGAATTAGAAGGTATTAATTGATTCTCTTGCCCATCTCTTTTTATTGTCCTTCTCTAGCAACACATGCTTGTTTCACGTATGTAGTTCTTCACTTTTGTTGTTGATCCTCCATTAAAGTTAGTGATTTAATTCATGTCTCACTTTGATGAGATTGTTATAAGTAGTGTTTGATCATCTTTGGTTGATGCGTCTTCGATTCTTCATTAATTCTAGTGATTCATGTCATAATTTTTATTCCAGAAACTCGTGTTAAAATTTTGAATTCTTTGTCATCATAACCTTTTTGGAACGTAAATCCTGAATTCTTATTAAACGTCATAATTTATACCTAATTTCTTTTTTATTTAGCGCATTTACTTATCAAATATATTAAGGATCTTTAAAGTTTTAATTTAAACTCTAATTTTTCGTATTTAATTTATATCAGAAATGTGTAAATTTCTTTGATGTGATTAATTATGGGGGCATGACAATAGTCGATAACTCTCCACTACTGCAATTTAGCAAAATATATATATATATATATATATATATATATATATATATATATATATATATCGACTACTGGATGTGTTATCATGTAAATCATCTTTTTCTCTAAATCTGAATAATTAGTAGCTGTGAATTGTGGGATACATATATATATATATATATATATATATATATATATATATATATATATATATATATATACATATATATACTTTTTTTTATTTATTCAGTAAAATACATATAGAGTTTGGAACTTGACACGATTGTATATTAGTCTGACTGCATATAATTTCTGGGCATTGGAGGATCTACATGGTTTTGGTAGTTTTAACCAGAAAATAGTTTGAAATGCTTGGAAACTCTTTGGCTCGGAAAACTGCTTCGATTGCACTAAAACTCCACTAATAATTTTAATCGTCTAAACCACTTTGTCCCACCGGTAAAACAAACGTCTTAGATCTGCCCTTGTTTCTATATATGTTCCTGCCGTTTTTGCATAACACTTGTCAATTAATTACAATTGAATATTGCATGTTAATTATGGCATCTTAATTTCCATGCATGTTTCTTTAATTATAACGCAGCTATGTGTCTCCAAACAAAAATCCTTTGTTTTTGGGCTTCTTTCTACAGCCACGTACGTGCCATGGACGTCCTGGGTTCAATACTTAGCAAAATCCGGATTTTCTTTATGCATCTGATGAAGGGAAGGAGCTTAAGGAGGGCCGGGAATTGGGGTTCCCTGGATGAAACTTTAGGCTTCATTGGTCAGACAGCGTATATTGTCGGGTTCTTCTAATGGTTTCCTACTGTGTTGCACTAACCGTTATGGGAATATGGAGTATATCATATGTAATCCTGTCAACAGACAATTTTTGTTCCTCCCGAGACCTCGCAATGTCTATGAATATGTAGCTCTGGCATTTATCTGCAAAGGGGAAGGCGGGGAAGGCTCGACATTTGATGGCATTTCGTACGAAATAGTCCGGGCCGGGGTGCCCAGAGTTCGGGAATTTACAACAACACTAGAGCTTGAGACTTTTTCGTCTGTGACTAGTGAATGGAGAGAGTCTTCAATCACTTGTGCAACACCGTTTATTATGCTAGACATGATCGTCGCCATCTGGAGATATTTGTGATGGAGGATTACGACAGAGCTCAGTGGAGCATAAAACATCGTGTGAGTCTCACCAGTATTATTCGACAAAATGCAGATATTATGAGCAGAACAAGAACTCATTGTATGTCGTCCATACGATCTTTACATCCATGGAATCCTCACAAGGTTTTACTACTCGCGATTATGAAACCATTTTGGTATGATTTTTAGAAAGTGGAAGGCTGGAGGAAATCGATGATTATAACTACGAAAGAATGACTGTAGACTATTTTCCATATGAATGGCCTTGTCAACCCTCTGATCATCACTAGACAGACGATCTTCTTAAGTTGCAACAATGAGGATTTCATATTTTTATCATGTGAGAACTTAGTTGATAGAGCCTGACTATTATAAATCAGAAAACTTGATCATGCATGTGTTCTAGCTTGAATTTAAGAAGTCTGACCATTTGGTACAACTGTTTTGTATTGAAATAATTAATGTCTTTTAATCATTTTCTTCTCTTCATTATCTGCATATGCTTCTCAAATAATTCACTTTAACTAAGAAAATGATGTCTAGAGTGGATCAACTGGTGTTGATCTGGAAAGGAAAAGGACGGCTGAAAACGAACTTTTTTTTTCTTTTTAATTTTTATTTAAGGGAACCCTAAGTCAAGTTGTATTACATAAGATGTTACACACGAGAATGGATTTCGAAACCCTTTGCATCTAAATCAGATTCATAGAAACGGAACATTTGTAGAAAATGGGCCAATCCCCGAGGGGGTTACATCAAAACAGAGAATACTTGAACGAGAGAAAGAATCTTATATTGATAAGAATGGTGCATGTTACAATATGAACAAGAGATGTCTTATATAGGCTTAAAACTATTTGAGCCTCAAGAAATTTTATGGTATGGACCTAACTATAGTAAACAACTATACACGGTATGTATATACACTAAGACTATCCTCAATGGAGTCTCTAAAATGCAAAACTTTCTTAATTTGAGTATTTTTAAAGACTCCAGTCTCTAAAATCAATACTATTTATGACAAAAGTAAGTGAGGTTCACCACTTTTAGCTTAAAATATGCCAATATAGAGACCCAGTCTCTATTTTTTTTTACAAATTTTTGGAAGAAAATGGAGACTGGGTCTCTATTTTGGCATCTTTTAAGCCAAAAGTGGTGGATCTCACGTACTTTTGCCATGAATAGTATTATTTTTAGAGACTGGAGTCTCTAAAAACACTTAAATTATGAAAGTTTTGCATTTAAAGACTCCATTGAGGATGCCCTAACAGAGTCGAAAGTACTAAATTCTTTCGATGGTACAATATTAGTGTAGGTAAAATCTCGTTGTCATATATATCTTATCAATGTCGCAAACCATCAAGTAAAGCATCACAATATCTATTAACCTTCTACGAAAATTTAAAGTTCTCAGAACATATTAGTATGTAGCGACGAACTGATGTACTCCGATTACATAAAAAGTTATTTAAGTAAATCAATTGGAAATCGTAAGCGAGAAAAATTGATTCTAAAATACAATACAAATGTTAGATTCCTTTTTCGCATGTCCATAGTAGGCTTTAAAATAAACATGTGAGAGGCGCAAATAAGAATTGAATTAAACATGGCACCTCGGGTATGGTACAGTAGTAGTGGGGTGAAAATCGCTCCTGCGAGGTTGCGGGTTCGACACTCTCTTCTACTTTAGAGTTCTGCCGATACTCCTCGCTACTCTGGAGTTCCGCCCTTGATTGACCTAGTGCATGTGTGAGGCACACTGCTGCACTCGGGGGTTTACCAATTAGTGGTCTTGCTTCGCAAGATAATCCTGTGGTCAAGTTCTACTAATTGGATTATCATGTCATCAAAAAAAAAAAGAAGAATTGAATTAAACATGCAAAAAGTAAACATTTTAGAAATCACATTAGGTAGAGGTATGAGAACTAAATTGAAATCCAAGACACAAAGGAGCAGAAATTATCTTTCTCTCGCCTTTGGCTATAGCAAGAGCCCCTGAATTTAGAGTTGCTTGTCGTTCTAATCCAATTTCAACAATGCATTTCATACGTTGACGAGACTAGCCATTCAATTTCTAAAAGCACTTAAATTACGTTTATTCACTTGAAGACTATTCAATATCGATCTATTCAATTTGTTAGTTTTGGAGATAATATAAAGTGATTATTTTTAAAACAATGGGAACGAAATTAAAGAAAAATGCAAACATTAGGAATTATTTGTGAAATTTGCCTCATAATTATTCAACTTATCTATTAACATCATCTCCCATACTCTTACGAAAAAGGAAAGTGAATAATGCTTAATTCCCTAAAATTGAAAATGAATCAGTAATCGTCTTTGATAATTGGTATTTGGGAGAATAACTATTGGTTAACTCTCTATGCTTTAATCCATATGACTTCATTTGATGGAGTAATATTGTGGTCCGAACCCAACTAATTGGTCCGTTTTGACCCAAGAAAGTAAACTAATTGGTGAATAGACATGTGATTCTATGTCCAAGCCCATTTTACAAATGTCCACACTTTTATGAAAATAATAAAAATTAACTTGAAAAATCATAAAAGAATAGGGTTTATTTGCTATTACTATCCCTGTATAATTAATAAACACGTCAAGCAAGACTTCTTTTGCTATCGTAACTCGATAAAGGAAAAAAAACTCAATTTTCTCGTATACTTTTGACGTGAAACTGCTGAAGCTTCTTTAATATATACGTACATCACTGTGAGAAGAGCAGTTAAACATGGATCAAGGCGAGACATCAGGGTAAAGTTAATCATATTTTTGTTTTTAATTTAGTTCTACACTCTACGTGTTCAATTGGGTAATTTTTTTGAATTAGATTGTATTACTTAAAAATCCGATGGTGTTTTTTGTAGTCCTCATATGGGTTGTTTTGTCATGGATTCAGACTTGCATGTCAAGAAAGACAATAAGAGGCTTAGAAAACAGATACCCCGAAAACAATCCATAAAAAGATTGTGTACTTTTTGCCTAGATGCTAGAATTGATGATAGATAAGCGAAGGGTTATGCGGAGCTATGTAGGATGTGCACCCCTGAAATTTGGGGGAAAAAAAAATTTTTAAATTGCCCCTTATTTTTATCTCTCTTTCCTCATGCTTTTCTCTCTCTTTTATTTATTTATTTATTTATCTTATCTTCTCTTATTTTTAAATAGGTGTTCAATTATTATTTTATGTATTTTGGAGACTATTTGTGTTTATTATTGTGTATGAATTTTGATTCGTTTATTTTTGTAATGTTTTTAACATTTAAGTTAAACTTTTCTAGTTTAATTATACATTTATTTCAATTTTAATTTTTTTTGCACGATATTTAGGTTTTTTTTTTTTAATTGATTGTTTTGTATCTTTAATTTAACAGTTCGGATTCGAATACCCGCGAATTCTTTATTTTTAAATATTGTGATATCTTATCCTAAAGACAATATTTTTTTGTAATTATATATATATATTTTTTTTGCAGAAATGAGTGCTCTTGATCCCGATTACTGATTCTGTCATGTAGTGCACCCTCGACCTCCGGTGCCTGACTCCGCCACTATTAATATATATATATAGATATATATATATATGAGAGTTGCGCTCGTTGCGGGACTTAACAGATCGCTTCTTCCAAAGTGCGCCTCATTCGTTCCACTCACAACAACCCAATCAGTTCTCAGGGTGAAATGGGGGTAGAACAGAAAATGTGGGTCTAGGGCAAGAGTATTACCCACTTGCCTCAAAAGTTTATTAAAAATGTATGTTTTTTGAAATTATTTTTATATTTTTTTTTTAAGTGTTAAATTGTATTATTTTAATTTAAAAATACTTTCAAAATATACAAATTTTTAAAATTTTTGAGGTGCAGCCCCTCTCGCTGTGAAGTACCTCCGCCATTGTGTGTCTTGTACTTATTGCTCGTTTGATTTGTATGTCATGCATTAACATCCAAAGACACATGGCAGTGTGTAAGAAATGAAATAGATATGTCGAGGTTGAAAATCTCACAGTTAGATTCGGGAGCTACTTTGGCCGAGCTGGACTCCTTTGATCCGACTCCGAGCTAAACTTTCCTGGTCGGCTGCAGATCCTGCACAAGAAGGCAAGGAAAAGGCGGGGTGACGACCCGAATTTTTCCCTCAGGCGTGCGAATGATTAATATGTCCGAGCTGGCAAAGTAGTTGAGAGCAATTAATAACGAGAGAGAGTAAGTGAGGAGGGTTGAGCTCTATTTATACTGAGTTTGGGTCTGACAACATTTAATGCGACGCAGCTTTATGTCCCATCAGTGCTTTATGTCCCATCGGAACAGCTGGAACTGAGGTCGGGGTTAATGGGGTCGGGTCAGTCATCTGGGGTTGATCATTGGGCTGAGCGAGCTGCTGATGGAGCGCGGATTGGCCCATCTCTGATCAGGTCGGCTAATTTAGCTCAGCTCGGGAACCCCTCGTCAATTCCCTCCCCCCCCAGTCGAGATCGAGTGGGCGAGATCTAGAGGTAGTAGCTAATCCCGAGCTGCAGGTGCCCGACCCCGATAGAGTAGGGATGGCCACGTCAGCAGTGCATGCCCAACGGATGGCTGCCACGTCACCTGGCAGTTCTGACGAGATGCGACGTTTGGCCTTCCCGAGGCGAATTTCACGGGCGCCTATAAATAGGGCCACCTCCTCCGAGATTTCACTGCATACTTCACTTTCTATTTCTCAAGGAATTTAGGTCGGACGCAAGAGTGGTCGGACACAACTAGCTCGGAAAGAATATTCTCGGGATTCTGCAGCTTGGACCAGAAGAGTCGGCCACACTCCGCAGTTGGGAGCATTAGGTACGTCCCGACTCCCTTTAGTCATTCCTGTACATTTGTATTTGCTGTAGACAGGATGGGGAGGTCGGAATCAGAAGATTCTCAGGCAATGGATGTAAGGTCTTACGGCGGAGATGAAAGTCCGCCGAGCTCGGCATCTACCTCGAACAGGATCCGTGGCGGAGAGAGCACCAGCTCGTCCTCAGGGCCGGCTCGGAAATCCAATCGCGAGGAGAGTGACGATGACTGCCAAGTTATTGGGGTTAGACTGGTGCGAGAAGAGGCAGAAGAGGACCCTATGGCCGACCTGGGAGAATTCGATGTCGGGGGGGACGAGGAGCCGCTGAATCGACTGGAGGGCATTGAAATACCGCAAGAATTCTTAGCCGGGGTGGCTGCCACCGAGCCGATCGAGGCTATTCCAGTCAGTGCTGTTCGACCCCGGAGCTCGGCTTCAGCTAGCGCTTCTTCAATTCGGGGGAAGAGGATCGAGCAGTTGTTTGCCTGCTGCAAGCGAGAGTGCCATTCCACCGTGCAGATGGCGAACGCAAGACTGAGGAACTGATCGGTTGATCGGCATCACAAGTTGAAGGTTCCAGGTCGGCAAGAATCGGCGTGTTACCCCCCAGCCAACCACTACACCATATATGATCTGGCCTTCGACGTCATCCAGCTCCCCCTCCCTGGCTTCATCGTTGGAATCCTGAACCATTTCGAGCTCAGCCCGGGTCAGATGTCACCGAACGGTTGGGCTATAATGGTGGCTTTCTACGTGTTCTGTTTGGAGAAGGGAGTGGAGCCGACCTTGCATCGATTCAGGCATTTCTTCGTATGTAAGCCCAATCCGAAGCAACCGGGGTGGTTCCACTTCGCAGCTCGGGTCGGCCACTCCATATTCACCAAGTGGCACTCATCTAACAAGGGCTGGCATAATGATTATTACTGGGTGGAGTCGTCTGTGAATCCTGGATGTAGGCTAGACTGGCTCCCGAGTCTGAGGAAAACCGCCAATGATGACCCTAAACTTTCAAAGGAGGAGCGTAGGGACGTCCCCGCGCTCAAGCCCGCGCCCGGGATGCTGATAGACATTGACAGTGTGCTGAAATGGGAGCGAATCTGGGATTCTAAGTTATTTGGTCGGGGGCCCGACCTCTCAAAGGATCATCCCCACCTGATTCCCCACCCGGATGGAGATGACGAGGCCGGCTCGGAAGAGGGTCAGTTTGCAGGATTGGCGTCCGACCTCCCGTCCCGTTTTATTAACTTCGCTTTAGCTGGGTCTTCGACTCACTTTTGATTCCCTTTGCTCTTTACCTTTGCAGATATGGCGGATATGAGGAAGCTCGCGTACGCCCAGGTGCGGTCAGGACCGGGCGGCACTGGACAAGGCCAGAGGCAACGCCACAGCGGCCAAGGGCGTGAGGTCGGTCCCGAGGTCTCCTCAAAAGGGGCTTCGGGGTCCCCATTGCCGAAGAAATCTGGGTCGGGCCTAACGATCCCGGAGCGCTCCTCCCCCCGATCCGAGAACAGAAAGCGGCCTCGACCCGGGCACTCCGGAAAGGGCAAGGAGTCGGAGTTCAGTCCTCCCGACCAGCACCTCATGGAAGCGTGCAAGGTGGATCGCGACCCCAAACTGGCGACGGGCCCAGCCGAGCGACTCTCGCTGGACTTGAGGACGGCCATTGTTACGGTAAGTCCCTATCCATCTTACATAGGGATCGCATTCTTAGCTCAGCTAATTGCTTTATCTTCTGCTGAACAGGCCGAGTCCCACATCCTCTCTGCCCCCAGCTTCTTAATCAAGGCCCAAACTCACTGCGTTGAGCTCCAGCAACGGTACGTGGATTCCCGAGCCGAACTTGAGACAGTGAGAGAGGAAGCCGCTCAGAGGCAGAGGGCTGATGCGGGGGAGGTCGAGCGCTTAAGGAAGGAGCTAGACCTAGAGAAGGGCCGACGTGAAGCCGCGGCCAAGGACGTCGATCGCTACAAGCGAGAGAAGCGGGAGGCAGAGGCAAAGTTCAAGGAGTTGGCGGAGCGGGTCGGCGTCCACAGGGAAAAGGCGGTGGAGGCCTTCAAAACCAGCGACGCGGCGGTGGACTGGTTGGCCACGGAAGGCAGGGCCATGGCAAAATACGCGAAAATGGAGTTCTACTTCCGGGGTCAAGTTGCGGCTCGGGAGAGAGCGAAGACTTTCTTTCCATCCTCCAAGAACGACTACATCGAGATCTTGGAGGTCCCGCCGCCAGAATTCTGGGAGATCCCCGAGCTTCCCTCCGACCTGATATCCCAGGCCAAGGAGGTTACAGAGTTTGTCCAGAAAGGCCTGGACCAAGTTGGGGATGAAGCTGAGGCCACCACCTCCGCTGCCGCGCCAAAGTAGATTTAGCAATTTTTCCCTGATAGGGCTATTGTAATTTTGCCCGAGCTGGGCCTTTGTAATCATTTTCCGGTTTTTAATGAAATATTTATTTTGGCTTTATTTGCGTTTCAATTGAGTTCGTACACGTGTACTTTTTTCTCCGCAAATTTTCCTCAAGTTAGTGGGGTCGGACCAATTTTAATGGACCATACAAACTTAGGAGTGATAACCCGAGCTGGACGTGACTGATGTTTTAACATCCTTATCCGAGCTGGCATAATATGGGCAACTCATTACGGTTACCGATCCGAACTCGTCAGTCCGTTTATAAAAATGGTCAAACTAATGTCGACAAGTATTGAGCTCGAGTTTAGACCCAAGCTAATACACCGACCTGAGGCCGGAATGCACCGAGTTGGAACTTAATCCGAACTGGCAAAACTGATAAAATTGTTATCAATTGTACCCGAGCTGGAACTTAGTCCGAGCTGGTTTACTTATCATTTGCTCGTGATTAAGCGTGGCCACCGCGTTAATCCGAGTTCGAGTAATTTTGTAGTTGTAGCATTTGCACCCGGGTCGGGCATTGCACTGGTTTGTGTACTTGTTCCCAAGTCGGGAATTGCACTAGTTTACAAAATCGCATTGTATTGAATTTGTACAAGTAATGTTTCGGCCCGGGGCCTTTACAAAATATTACGGCTCGGGGCCGTCGACAGAATATTCCGGCTCGGGGCCGTTTTTAGACAAAATACCTCTTCAAATGTTCTGAATGCCATGCATTTTTTAACAATTTTCCGTTCTTGTCTCGAAGGTAGAAGGTCCCGGGTCGGACTTCTTTCATGACCTCGTAGGGTCCCTCCCAGGTCGGGGAAAGCTTGTTAGTGGAGCGCGGCAAAAAGATGGCCTTCCTGAGTACGAGATCGCCGACCTTAATAGGCTTAGGCTTGACCTGCTTGGAAAAGGCTCTTTTCATTGCAGCTTTGCTGGCCAGCATTCTGATTTGAGCTTTAGCTCGGAGCTCTTCAGCGAGGTCGAGCTCTTCACGGATTCGTGCTCCGTTTATTTCTGGGTCATGGTGGAGGGTTCTACTGGTTGGAGACCCGATCTCCACTGGCAGCACGGCTTGAGTGCCGAAGGTCAGTTCGAAGGGCGATTCTCCCGTCGCCGAGCTGATATTGGTCCGTTGAGCCCACATCACTTCTGGGAGAATTGATGCCCATTGGCCCCCTGCTTCCTCCAGCTTGGTTTTCAGACCCTGCAAAATGATTTGGTTAGTTCTTTCAACTTGGCCATTACTTTGAGGGTGAGCAACAGACGAGAATCTGAGGTCGATCCCAATCTCAGCACATTTGCCTCGAAAGTATGCACTGTCGAATTGCTTGCCGTGGTCGGTGACAATGACCTTTGGTACCCCAAATCGGCATATGATATTTTTCCATACGAAACCCCAAGCTCCCTTTTCTGTTATTCTGGCAAAACCTTCAGCCTCCGGCCATTTGGTAAAGTAGTCTATGGCCACGAAGGCGTGTTTCTTTTGGCCGAGACTGGCCGGCAAGGGGCCGATGATGTCTAGACCCCACTGATAGAATGGCCAAGGGCTTATCATCACTGTGAGGTCTACAGCAGGCTTCCGCTGCACGTTGGCGAACCTCTGGCAGGTGTCGCACTTTTTTACATACTCTTTGGCATCTTGCTCTAAGGTTGGCCAAAAATAGCCGTACCTTAACGCCTTCCGAGCCAGAGCTTTACCCCCCAAGTGGTTTCCACACACCCCTTCATGAATCTCCCGGAGTACATAGTTTCCTTCCTCGGGTGCAACGCATTTCAAAAGAGGCCAGGTGTAGGCTCTTTTGTAGAGCTGCCCGGCAATTATGACAAACCTTGAGGCCTGCTTCATGAGTTTCCGAGCAGCTTTTTCATCCTCCGGGGTCATACCCCCTTCCAAATAGTCCATGATTGGTTTGGTCCAATCTGGATTTAAGTTGAGCTCGGCTACCGCTCGCATCCCCAACTGGATACTAGGTTCAGATACTTCTTCCACGTGGACAAGGGTAGGTCGGCTCTCGCCCAAGGCTAGCCTGGATAGGGCGTCAGCCTTCATGTTCTCTTCCCTGGGAATCTGCTGTATCGTGAACCTTCTGAGTGTTGAGGTCAAATCCTTGACTCTGTTGAGGTAGGCTAACATAGCACTGTCCTTGGCTTCGAACTCCCCAGATATCTGACTTGCAACCAACTGAGAATCGGTGCTTAGATCGATTGTCTGTGCCCCGAGCTGAGCAGCAATTTTCAGCCCTGCAATCACCGCTTCATACTCTGCTTCATTGTTGGACGCCGAGAAGGCGAACTTGAGGGAGTACTGGTGCTCATGCCGGTTTGGGTCGAGGATGACCACCCCAGCTCCGCTCCCAGACTTCCCTGAGGCCCCATCCACATGGACCTTCCACACGTCCTCCGGGTCGTACTCTACTCGGCCAGTGCACTCTACGACAAAGTCAGCAATGGCCTGGGCTTTGATGGCTGTCCTGGGCTGGTAGGTGATGTCGAATTGACTCAACTCAACTGTCCATTTCAGTAGCCTGCCCGACGCTTCTGGCTTGTGCATGATGGATTTGAGCGGAGCATCAGTCATGACTTTAATCGGATGAGCATCGAAGTATGGTTTCAACTTTCTAGCCGCCGTGATGAGCGCGAGGGCGAGTTTTTCCAAGGAGGAGTATCTCACCTCGGCTCCCTGCAAGGTTTTACTAACGTAGTAGACCGGCTTCTGCTCCTTGCCTTCTTCTCGGACTAGCGCCGCCGCCACCGCTGTTCCCGAGCATGCCAAGTATACTACCAGCTCCTCCCCCACCTCAGGTCGGGATAATAGAGGTGGCGAGGCTAAGTACCTTTTCAGCTCCTGGAAGGCGTTTTGGCATTCCTCAGTCCATTCAAAGTTCTTAGGGTTCCTCAATATTTTGAATAGGGGAGCGCACTTGTCAGCCGACCTGGACATGAATCTGCTCAGCGCCGCGACTTTTCCTGCCAACACCTGGACGTCCTTCACGCAGGTCGGGGGCACTAGGTCTAGGATCGCCTGGACTTTCTCCGGGTTGGCTTCTATTCCGCGGGCTGTTACCATGAAGCCCAGGAACTTGCCTGCCTTGACGCCGAATGCGCACTTTTCCGGGTTCAATTTTATCCCAAAGTGCTCCATTACGGCGAAGGCCTCAGCCAGGTCAGTTACATGGTCTTCCGCCCTCCTGCTCTTGACCAACATGTCATCTACATAGATCTCCATATTCCGGCCAATCTGGTTCTTGAAGACCTTGTTCACCATCTGAGTGTATATGGCTCCAGCATTCTTGAGGCCAAAAGGCATGACCTCATAGTAGTAGAGTCCTTTATCGGTGGTGAAGGCGGTCTTTTCTTTGTCCCCGGGAGCCATCTTGATTTGATTATAACCTTTGAAGGCATCCATGAAGGAGAGCAGCTCGAACCCGGAGGTGGCGTCCACCATTTGGTCAATCCGTGGCAGGGGGAAGCAATCCTTGGGGCAAGCTTTGTTGAGGTCGGTGAAATCAATACATAGTCTCCATCCACCAGAAGACTTCGTCACCAGCACCACATTGGACAGCCAAGTTGGGTACTGTATTTCCTTTATGTGGCCGGCGTCCACCAACTTGTCCACTTCTTCCGCTATGATTTGTTGCTTATCATAATGAAAGTGCCGACGCTTTTGTTTTACTGGATAGTGATTTGGGTCGGCATTCAGGTGATGCTCGATCACACTCGGGTCAATTCCTGTCATGTCAGAAGCAGACCAGGCAAATACATGCTCATTCTTTAAAAGAAATTGGCTTATACCTTTCTTGAGATTGGCAGATAGTTCGCACCCAATCTTTGCTCTCTTTGTTTCGTCAGAGAGCTCCACCTCCTGGAGGTCCTCAGCCGGGCTTCCCCTCTTAGCGTCTCTCTTTTCTTCGGGCAGATCCGGTCCCCAGCCGATTTGATATTTGGGTCGGAGTGAGTTTTCATAACACTCCCGAGCTGAGAGCTGGGCTCCGCGAATGGTGGCTACCCCAGACGGGGTCGGGAATTTCAGGGCCTGGTGGTACGTTGAGGGGACGGCCCTGAAATGATTAAGCGCCACCCGACCTAAGATCCCGTTGTAGGTGGAGTTACAATTCATTACATTGAAGTCGGCCAGCACCGCCACCCACTTCTCCCCAGCCTCCAACTTCAGAGGGAGGTTGATGACTCCTCCGGCACGGTGGGACTGCCCGGTGAAACCTGCTAAAGTACCACGCAATGGCCTGAGTCGGCTCCTGTCCAGCCCCATTTGCTCAAAAGCACTGAGGAACAAGACTTCTGCCGAGCTCCCAGTGTCCACCATCAGCCTTTTGACGGTGAAGTTGGCTATCTCTGCGCTGATCACCAGGGGGTCGTCGTGAGGCAATATGACCCCCTCCAAGTCTTCTGAGGAAAAGGTGATCCCTTGCATCCCCGGGGCCGGTCCCTTCATTGGTCCATATTCCCTCCCTGCACGAACATAACCCTTTCTGCCTGCCGAGGTCTCGCCTCCTGACGCTAGCCCTCCCGCTATGGTTTCAATCACAGCCAGACGTCCGCCCCCAACCTGGCGCCTGGTCGGACTTCTCTCCTTATCCCTTTGTTCCGTATTTCGGGTCGGCTGTTGATCTACATACCTCCGAAGGTGACCTCGGGCAATCAGTGCCTCGATCTCCTGCTTCAAGTCTTTACACTCTTCGGTGGTATGGCCATAGTCCATGTGGTAGCGGCAATATTTGGTCTTATTGCGCTTATCAGGCCGGCCTTTCATTCTCGGTGCTGGAGGCAGGTGGTTTTGGTGCTGGATCTCCATCAGGATCTGCTCCCTCGAGGTGTTGAGGGGAGTGAACATCGTGAACCGGGGGTTCGGCTTCGGCTGCTGGGGCTGTTTGCCTCGGTCATTCTAGGCTTTGACCCCAGGTTGGGCTCGGGAGGCCTCTCCTTTCCTCCCGGCCTCCTTCTCCTTGTCGTCATCTCTTTTCGCCTGGTGGATTTCCTCCGAGTGTATGTACCCTTCTGCTCGAACCATCAGCTCGGACACAGTATCCACAGGATCAATTGCTAAGGAAGACGTGAGTGGGCCCGACCTAAGCCCACTCTGGTAAGCCATCAGAGCCATGGAGTCCTCCAGGTTCGGAATTCTGAGGGACTCCTCATTAAATCTGGCCGTGTAAGCCCTCAAGCTTTCCCCTTGATGCTGCTTCACCAACAGCAATGTTGAAGTATGACGAGTGGCGCGGCGGCTTCCCGCGAAGCAAGACAGGAATGCCTCAGCCAGCTGGTGAAAACTTGCAATTGAACCTGGACGAAGTTTTTGGAACCAGTCCAAGGCATTGCCAACCAAGGTGGTCGGGAACGTCTTCGCCTTCATGAGATCTGGCATATCATGCAGAGTCATGTGGTGGTCAAAATTGAGCAGGTGGCTGGCTGGGTCTCCGTCTCCATTGTAGACGGCCAGGTTGGGCATGCGATTGCCGGTGGGTAGGGGCGTGGCCAATACCTCGGGAGAGAGTGGGCTTACACCGAGTTGGTTGATGACCTTAGCTATGGCAGCCGCGGTCTTTGCTTGCTCGGGGTCGGCTTGAACCGCCCTTTTACCTCTCGTCGGGTCGGATCTTGGCATTGGCTCCAAGAAGCCCTCCTCTTCCTGCGTCCGTTTTCGTCTAGACTCCGGGATGTGGAACTGGGTGCGCGATGGCCGCGGCGCGACCTCTTGCGGTGCCAGGGGGCCCTCAGCCAGCCGGGCCACCTGCTCCTTAAGTTCTTCAAACATCCTCAGCATCATCCTTATCTCCGGTGATAGGCCGGAGTTTGGGTCTCCTTCTGCTGCGGGTTGGGTTTGAGTGGCTAAGTGTATGCGTTGGCTCGTTCCAACGTCGGCTTGGGTCAGGTTTTGGCTGGGCGCCTGCGTGGCTTCGAGGTCCCCTTCCAGGTTGGGCGAATCCTCTGCCGGTACGTTGTGGCTTCTAGTTTGCACCATAATGGCTTCTCAATGAGTGGTGAAGAGAGTTATAGAAGAACTCGTCGTTTCCCACAGACGGCGCCAAACTGTCGAGGTTGAAAATCTCACAGTTAGATTCGGGAGCTACTTTGGCCGAGCTGGACTCCTTTGATCCGACTCCGAGCTAAACTTTCCTGGTCGGCTGCAGATCCTGCACAAGAAGGCAAGGAAAAGGCGGGGTGACGACCCGAATTTTCCCCTCAGGCGTGCGAATGATTAATATGTCCGAGCTGGCAAAGTAGTTGAGAGCAATTAATAATGAGAGAGAGTAAGTGAGGAGGGTTGAGCTCTATTTATACTGAGTTTGGGTCTGACAACATTTAATGCGACGCAGCTTTATGTCCCATCAGTGCTTTATGTCCCATCGGAACAGCTGGAACTGAGGTCGGGGTTAATGGGGTCGGGTCAGTCATCTGGGGTTGATCATTGGGCTGAGCGAGCTGCTGATGGAGCGCGGATTGGCCCATCTCTGATCAGGTCGGCTAATTTAGCTCAGCTCGGGAACCCCTCGTCAAGATATATAACTGTAATCAACTCTCCTACCTTCTGAATCTTTATCCAATTTTGCTAAGAGCATTTAGCATCCACCTTTGTGGAGGATAAGCAAAGAAAAATTCAGAATCACAGCACTGGTAACACAATGCTTATACTGACATGTGTTGCCTTCAACATATGAAAGAATAGGCCTTGTTTATCTTGACGAAATGGGCGGAATTAATAGCTATCCCCTGCGAAAAATATTCACGATGTAAAGTAGCTTTTTGATGGCTACCCTTCTCATCTGCGATGACTGTTTTTTTCTTTAGTATGAAGCCTGACAATTAGGCATGGATTAGTTCATATCCTTTGTTCTTTCTGTAAATCATTCTCTGTTGAGTTACAGATCATATGCATCGCAAGCTCGAGGTCGTTTTCCATTGGGGTTCTTTTTGCAGCCACATGTGTGTCGCTATGAAAATCCATCGAGGTATGGGTTAACAACCACGCCATGTCCTCAATTCATTTCGACCTCTGACCAAGGAAATGACCTCAAGGACGGGAAGTGGGGTTCCGGCCTGGATGCATCTTTAAGCTTTCTTGAGTGGACTGTCCATATCGTGGGTTCTTCCAATGGTTTCCTACTCTGCACCACCAATTTAAGAGAAAACATGAATTATATTATATGCAATCCTGTGACAAGGGAGTACCTAGTCCTCCCACAACCCCACAGGGTTTACAATTATGTATCAGTGGCATTTATGTGCAAAGGAGATGGAATTTCACTGGGCGAGGTTCGTTATAAGGTAGTCAGAGCTGGGGTGGCGAATCCTAGGGAGTTTATGAGAATTCTTGAGATTGAAACCTTTTCTTCTGAGACAGGTGAATGGAAAGAGTCCTCAGTTATTTCTCCCTCGCCATTTGCTTTGGTTGTCGCCAACACACAGATTCTCGTGTTGGATGATGTCATATACTGGCAAGATCCGCAAATGGCTATACTGGCTTATGATACTACAAATGAGTGTGTACAAGTAATAAACTTGCCTCTGCAAACTTATAGGCAGGGGTCTTATTCAATAAGCCAATCTGAAGGGAAAATTTTCTTTGCTAGAAGTGATTCAGGTTGCACGGAGATATGGGTTCTGGAAGACCGTAGAGGCGATTGGAGGATGAAACATAGAGTGAGTTTGATGACAATGATCCAGCAAAATCCGGGTTCTGATCGTATACTGGTGCCGGGAAGTATCTGCGTCAGTGTAAGACATATGCATCCATGGAATTCGCAGCAGATTTTGTTAGAGCTGTCAGGCAAGCCATTTTGGTATGATTTTGAAAGCAGAAAATTGGTAAAAATTCGCATTTATCACCGGAGAATGTTGGCCGATTATTTCCTGTACGAGTGGCCCTGTGCAGCCCTCTCTCAATGATCACGTGAGAACTTAACTAGTGAAGCTTGACGATTATAAATCACAAGACTTGATCATGTGTTCTAGATTGAATTTAAGAAGTCTAACCATTTGGTACAACTGCTTTGTATTGAAATAATGTCTTTTAATCACTTTCTTCTCTTCATTATCTGCATATGCTTCTCAAATAATTCACTTTAACTAAGAAAATGATGTCTAGAGTGGATCCACACCAGTTCATCTGGAAAGTTAAAGGATGGTTGAAAACAAACTCTTTAAAAAAAAAAAAAATTATTTAAGTGAACTCTAAAGCATTTTATATTACATAGTTTGTTACACACGAGAATGGAATTTGAGACCTTTTGCATCTAAATCAAGATTCATAGAAATGGAGCATTTATGGAAAGTCGGCCAATCCTCGAGGGGGTTACATCAAAACAGAGAAGTATATATGAAGCCTTCTGGTACCTCACTCACCCAACTCCCCATCGTTAATCATGTGTTATCGTTTGAAATTCAAGCTTTACTAAATGGTCACTATTATTTGAAACGTTGGAGCTCAGCAAATGTTGAAGCAATATGGGCAGGGGTAGAGGCAATATGGGCAGGGGTGGAGGCAAGAGGAGATCCAAGTAGGGATGGCAATGGGGACAGGGATTGTGGGTATTCGTTCCGTTCTTGCTTCAAATGGGGCGGGGATTAGGGTGGGAAATGGGAAATTGAGAATGGGGTGGGGGATGGGGATTAATTTTTAATCCACGAGCGGGGGCGGAGTGGGGCGTGAGGATAAGCATTCCCCGCTCCATATAACCTGCCCGGCCTATATAGATAGTTTTTTTTTTAATTATTTTAGTTTTATATATGTATTGGAATTTTAAAATTGTAAATATAAAAGTATAAAAAAATTACATTAAACAAACTATTATAAAAAAAAAAAAAAATTAGATTATTTAAAAAGATTTTATAATCATTCTTAAGACCATTGCATGGCGTAACTTGAGATTTGGTATCATTTAACATAAATACTTCAATTTCACTATTGATCATAGTGGATTTAAGAGATCTGTTAGTTATTCCAGTTGTACTTCAAAAAAGTTTCAAATAACACAATTAAGAATAAATTTTAAAGATTTGCAACTACTATTATATATGACATGTGATAAGAAAAAAATAATAATAAATGCAATCTCACTAACACAAGGAAGTATTATTTTTTAATTATAGTTTTCATACCCAAGGGTTAAGTCATAATTTATTTTAAATACTTGAGAGTCATTACCAAAATATTATTTTTACTATTTAACTACAAACATAAGACTTTAATGTATAATTAATATTTAAATTTTATTTACGACCTATATTTATATTTATCATTAGTATAACTTTAATTTATATTTTAAAGTTACATGATTCAAATTAACTTTAATTCTTAAGGTCTAAAAGAAAAATAAAATCCCCGCGGGTAATTTCCATTTTCCACGGGGATTCAGGGGTGGGGACGGGACGGGACGGGACGGGGCGGGGTACGAGGGTATAGAATGCGGGAATGGGGTAGGAGATGGGGGAAATTTTTAAGTAACGGGGCGGGACATGGAGATAGCTCTTCCTGCCCCATTGCCATTCCTAGATCCGAGGCAGCCAAGGCTCTCTCAAGCCACCAACTTTTTTTTTCTTTTTCTGAAAGTCTATGTACTATTTTTTTAAAAAGAATTATGACCCCTTCTTATTTCTTTTGTATTGTCAACGGCCCCTTTAATAAATTTTGGCTCTCTAATATTAAGTTTTTAGTTCTACCTTTGAATATGGGTTATAGTACATACCCTAAAGAGAGCATGATAACTAAAATGAATTTTGAATCACCGGTAAAGCATCAATTAAAACTTTTAACATTTAAAGTCCTTTTTCACATGTCCATAGCAGGCTTTAAAATAAACATGCGAGAGAGGTGCAAATAAGAATTGATTTAAACATGCAAAAAATAAACATTTTAAAAATCACATTAAGTAGAGGTATGAGTACTGAATTGAAATCCAAGACATTAGGGAATACATTGTCGAGACTAATAATTAAATTTCTTAAAGCAATTAAATCACCTTTATTCACTTGTAGTCTTGACTGTGGTTACTTTTAGTCCTAACTGGTTGATGCTCTATTTTGCCCATACTTATTTTATTCACAAAGATCACATATTAGTGGACGTATAACCCCATTCGGTTAGGTCCATTGGCACGATTTTGTAGAAAATATAGTTTGTGAGTCATATTTGAAGCACCTTTTCTCGAAACTTTCTTAAATCTCAATACTCCTTTCAAATAGTTTAGTTATAGTCATAATGCATTGGGACCGTCCCACACTTAAAAAGACTAAATGTCCTTAGTCTAGAAGACCCTAAACTACAAAGTGAACCACAAAATTTCAGATGTCAAACTCAAAGCAACTAAACACATATGTCATAAAACACTTTAATATTTTAGATCTTTTGTAACACTCCAATTGAAAAATAAAAAAATCATTGTGAAAAATAAATAAATCCGTTGCAATAGATGTCTTATTTTCTATAAACTAAAATTTTTACCACGGTTAAAACTCTTTTAAACAGTGTTTGTTAATAATTTCTCATGAAATTACTTTTTGGTAACAATTTTCAAATTTGCTTATTGTTTATAAAAAAAAAAAATTGTTGCAATAGAGAATCTGCAATGGGAGACTATGAAACTTTACCATAGCAACAATTAAAGTTATTTTTTATTCTTTTACTATTGCTAGAAAACCATTTGTGAAAGAAAATGGTAGTTCAATCTAATTTATCTTACCAATATTTTGAGCACCATCTTCTTTATTAATCTATTCAAATAGTAACACCAAAAATGGTATAACTCTATTAAGAGGTATTTCAAATTGTGAATGTAGAAAACCATTTGTAAACACTTGGATTCTTTTATCTCTGCATATATCAATATATTTATGATGTTATTTAGTAGAGAAATTTTCTCAAAGGTGTACTACTAAATTTGAACTTTTCAAGAAGATCTCCCTGCCACTTTCAACAACTAAAAAAAGGTGTCGATCTTTGAGTCTGATAAAAAATATTCTAACAGTATGAGAGAATTGGTATTGATAAAAGTTTTAATTCGTATTGTTATGTCTATTGAATTTATTTTATTTTGTTATTTATTCTTGCTTTTTATATGCTCAATATATGTCTTATCGCTAAGAATAAAATCTATATTTTCCTACACTAGATGCAAGTGTTACAAGAGCGAATATTTCATGTGGTGTGACATCTTCAGGTTTTTTTCTTAGATTTTTACCATTAAAAATGTCATCGACTTATGTATCTTATTCAGTTGTCTTCTTTAACCTTATATTTTTATTTACTTATAATTATTTTTCTATTTTTATTTATTATGACATAGATATTCTTATTCAAAAATAAGAATCTAAAGCTAACAATTTAGTCAGTATTAAAGGTTGTTGTCAACGTGTTATTCATTTTTATACATCTTGTAAACTATCATATACGATTCATAATATAACATCATTATTCATTAGTGCATGAAATGACATGAATCGATATAAGAATCTATGGTCAAGTAGAGCTATTCAAAATATTTTTTCATAAAAGACATGGGAGGTACTTTACTTCTTTATTCTAAAGTATGTCAAAATAGAGATTGTACCCCTTTCAAAATTTCTTCACTGTATTCTTTATTTTTTTTGTATTGAGAGTTTTGTTTTAAATTATTATATATATGAGAATTCTAGAAACTGAATTAGTAGCTTAGCTATTGATATTGTGGACTCTGTCATTAGGAATAGTTAAATTCGCCTCAGTTGAGTCACTTCTTCCATTTCAGGTAGAATTTTAATTTTTTTATATACTTATTCGAATATATTTTATCGACTTCAAATATTATTAGTGTATTTCAAATTATTGAGACAAGTTTGTGAAGCGAAGAGATAACATGATAGTTATGTTAATTTTAACTCATTATAGAGCCACGAGTAATAGAAGTATATATTCATGTTATTCATGGGTCAAATACTCAAATGATAGGTTTTTTGTGTAATGCAGGATAGTGGATCTTTTAAACTTCTGATTGTAGAGTGGATTTATAAGCATATCAAATGTGCAAGGTGTTAGGAATAATGCCCAAAAAGCCAATAAATTATATTTTGGAATTATGGATAATGTGTTATTTAATTTATTAATTCATTTAATATGGGCAGTTTATTTATTTATTATTAATGTCTTGATTAAATAAATAAAGTCCTTAGAATACTATTTATAGATTATATCCTTAGGAGTAAGGATATGAGTGACGGAATCTATAATCATAAATATATTCTAAAAAGGTTGTCCCCGATCATAGGATAAACTAGTTGGGCGTTAGTTTATCCGGAAAGATCGGATTACAGTCTATTAACCAAATTATATGAGATACCAATTTGGACGATTTGTCTCATATCGTTATAATAGATGTATAAGTACTTATTATGAATAAGTAACTGGACATGACCACTGATACAACGAATTACGTGGAATGTCAATGGTTCATTGTATCATGTAATTATGCATTTAGTCCTTAGACCTGAGACACTACGATTATCTCATGATTAAGAATGTCATTATTTGCTGGTACGAATAAGCTAGTCCTAATCATGGATTAGACAATGTATTCAGTGGTTGTGATTTATTCTGTCATGGAGAAATGTATGTGTAGACACGGAAACTGTCAATTGGGTGTCCTCTGCAATCTGATTAATTGAGTGACTTGAAATCCTTGGCCGAGGTGGAATAGTGGAAGTCGTTTCACGAATTATTCATTAGTCACTGATTAATTGGGTTTTGGCATATGGTCGAGTAAGAGAGTTTGACGACCCAATCCATGACTCTGGCTTGATCGGGATAATTGAGACAGTAGGATTTGATTGTATATAAATTACTATTTGGGTTCACATGCTTGCACTTCATCTTTAATTGGGTAATCGTGATACACTGCTAGATGTCACTCATGATTTGCGAATTAATTAAAAATAGTTTTAATTTAATTAATTGGTTGAATTAATTATTTGCTGCCGATTAAAAATGAACCCGAGAGGTCACACACAAATGAAATTTGCAGATTAATTGGACTAGAGAAAAAGATTAAATTAAATTTAGGATTGTCCTAAATTGGGCTTGTAGTAATTAGATGGTGATTTGATTGATGTGGAGTCCAAGACTGGTAAGTTTAAGACCAGCCCACTTATGACTTAGGTCATATGTGTTTCCTATATATAGAACTATTCTGACAGAGAAATAGCTAGCACACTTTTCATAGTCAGAATTAAAATATAGGATTTTTCTAGAAAATCTAGTGGGGGTGAAATCCAGTTAGCAAGTGCAGATTCTGTGTGGATCAATCTTGGAGGCTTCACACGTGGGGAGCTTGATTCAGATTCTACATCGATCTACGCTCAAGAGGTAATCCTGAACTGTTAGCAGATTTAATTTAATTAGATTAAATTATTATTTGATTTAGATCTGCATAATTAAACATAGACGGATACATGATATTATTTTTCGCTGCGCAATTATTTTAATTGTCATGTATTTTCCCAACACAAGGAACAACAATACAGTCAAATTAAGACAACATGACGTGAATTTTACAGAGCCAATAATTTAAAAGAAGAATATACATGTGTCTTGTGAAAGACTTGATCTTTGTAAAAATGTGCTTACCTAACCTTTTTTTAGAAAATATGTGCTTATTTTATTTAATTATTTTATGTAATGGTATATTGTGTTTAGGGTAGATATATATTATAGTCTTTTAGTAGTATGACTATATAGTTAAGGGAATTGATTTTATTTTACATATATTTAGTGTACACATTACACCCGTGCATCGCACGGGCATAAGACTAGTTGGAATCATAAAAGCCATGCCATTTTTTAATGTAAATACCTTAAGAAAATCCAAGTTAAATCCAAACTTTAGGCATCACAATTTTTTTGTTAATACCATATATTTATCATGGAAAAACTTTTTAAAACTTAGAATTCATATTGGATTTCACAGATACTATAACATGTATAATTTTTAAAATGAAGTAATTTCGAATACGGGACTTCACACCTACCTTTCTCTAAGAATGCATTTAGGGTGGGAGTTTTGGGGGGAAGAAATTGGTACAGGAGGTTGGATTAAGAAGGACTAGAGATTATTAGTTAATAAATGATTTTGAAAATCACCTCCAAGACCTATTTTGCAATCAGCCCAAATTGAGGTCAAGGGGAGAGATAATTTTAATGATTGTCTAAAGGCCATTATCCTATTTGTTTGTAAAAAGAAAGAAGAAAACGAAAATAAGTAAAGATTAATTATGTCATTATGTTCATAAAATTTCTCATTTCCCTCCTTTTTTCTCTTTACGATCCAAACAAAGAATATACATAATGTTTTATGAAGAGTTCCTTTATAATTTTGCTCAAAATAAGATTTAATCATCTCCTTCTATTTTCTTACTGATTGTATCTTTTCATTTCCTTTCTTATTTTTTCCTTCCTGAATCCAAAAAAGCCCTTTGAGTTTTCAAAAAAAGAAAAATAATTAAAGAGGAAATAAGTATTTATTTATTTATTTTTACTACAATGATAGAAAACAAATCTTCATGTGTAAGTATCTATCTATATTCTCATGACTTCTCTATATTCACAAGTGATATTGATTTTTTGACTACTTTCAATAATATTATGTTCAAGTAACACGACCAATAGCAGTTATGCATTTAAAAATTATATTTTTACTTATTTGCATCCATTTATGTTTATTGAAATTTTGAATTTATTTTCTTTTTTAAAATATGTGAAAACACCCACATAAAAAAGGGTTAATACAATTCATCCAAATATGAAAAAGTCCTCATTATAGACCCTTTTGTTGTTCTCATTTAGTTATGAGGATGTATTTTATATGGAAAGAGAAATTTGAAACTTAAAAACAAACATGTTAACTTAAATTAATTTATCGATATTAGAACCTATATAATCAATGCTATTTATTCAACAAAAAAATGAGATCACAATTACAAACTTGCAACCAACATTGTATATAAAGTATTGATTTGTTCTACAAGCTCATTTAATAATTTCATTTTCATTATTTTTTAATGTTAATTGGGCTCAACCGTGCACATGCTTGACTAGTAACTAGATACAAAGATAAGGCAATTTTGATTCTATTTAATTTGTTGGTTTACCGAATAAATAAATAATTTTTCTTGGTTTTGGAGATAATACAAAGCAGTCACTTTTAAAATAATCAGAACGAAATTAAATAAAAGTACAAATATTAAGAGTCATTTCTGAAATTTTTCGTATAGTTCTTCAACTTATCTGTTAACACTATCTCCGATACCTTATGAGAAAAGAAAGTGTATTACGTATTGTATTTTTTCTAAATTAACAAGTGTAGTAGATTTATGATAAGAAATATATTAGATATATTGGGTACATTTATAAGCGTCTTATGACATTCATAGTGAAGTCATCGTAAGCAATATATTAGATATATTGGATTAAATTATCATTTTCATAAGTGCTTTTCCAAAATTGAAAATTAATCAATGATAGTGTTTGATAATTGGTTATGAAAACATGCAATGGTTATGAAAGATCCAATGAAAACATGAAATGGTTATGAAAGATCCACTCAGTAGCTATTAAGAGTCAAAATTCATGAGAACAATAATTTCAAACCAATTGATATATTTTTATGCATATTGATCAGAAAAGCCATGCCATTTTTTAATGTAAATACCTTAAGAAAACCCAAGTTAAATCCAAAATTTAGGCATCACAACTTTTTTGTTAGGCAATACCATATATTTATCACGGAAAAACTTTTTAAAACTCAGAATTCGTATTGGATTTCGCAGATATTATAACATGTATAGTTTTTGAAAATAAATGAAGTAAGTTCGAATACGGGACTTCACACTTACCTTTCTCTAAGAATGTTTTTGGGCTGGGGGTTTTGGGGGGAAGAGATTGGTGTAGGAGGTTGGATTGGGAAAGATTAGAGATGATTAGTTAATAAATGATTTTGAAAATCACCTCCAAGACCTATTATGCAATCACCCCAAATTGAGGTCATGAGGATAGATAATTTTAATGAGTGTCTAAAGACCATTATCCTATTTTTTTGTAAAAGAAAGAAGAAAAGGAAAATAAGAAAAGATTAAATATGTCATTATGTTCATAAAATTTCTCATTTCCCTCATTTTTTCTCTTCGATCCAAACAAAGAATATATATAATGTTTTATGAAGAGTTCCTTTATAATTTTGCTCAAAATAAGATTTAATCTTCTCATTCTCTTTTCTTAATTACTTATTGCATCTTTTCATTTCCTTAATTATTCCTCCCCCCCGAATCCAAAAAAGCCCTTAGAGTTTTCAAATTCCCCCGAACAAATCACAACCTTAGCTTGACTTGCAAAAATACAATGCTAACATTGCTAGAATGATTAACTAAGATGCGAGAGCTTTGTCACTATCATGTCTACTATACGTGGGGTGGCTACAAGAGGTAAATAATGCTCATAGCTTAGTCCAAGGATTAATGAATAAGCAACAAGGTTATAATTAACTCTAGAATAAAATCAAAGTTCAACTTTGACTTGCCCAAAAAAAAAGGGGGTAATTGGTACTTGGAATGAATTTGATCATGGATACGATAAGTTAAGTAATGGAACGAAATCGGGAATGAAATAAATTTGACAAATAGTATGCCATACCCAGTGTGCTCTAGAAATAAATAGAAGACCGAGTATATATATTAACTTTAAGCTCATGTTTCGTAGTGAGTATACAAGAGTAATATTGAGAATGACAGGATTGTCCTTGCGGTATTATATTATTTCACATCATTATGATTATTAATTTATATTATTAAGGATTATAATTTTTATTATCTTATTTTATTACCTATTAATACTTACAACTACTAATATTATCCTTATTATTACTATTATTTTTATTTTTATTTATTATTATTATTTATTTAGACAATAACATGTATATAAAGGGCAATGTTTGTGATATGATATATTTGGAAGTTCATTTTGAAAATTTGATAAATGAGTTTAGTGCATATAAATAATATCATTATTATTCTTATTCTTATTATTATTATTATTATCATTATTATTATTATTACTATTACTATTACTATTAATATTATTATTATTACTATTATTATTATTATTATTATTATTGTTGTTGTTGTTGTTGTTGTTGTTGTTGTTGTTGTTATGGTTATTGTTATTGTTATTAATACTATTAGTATTGTTAGGTATTGTTATGTCCATGTTCATGTTTATTTTTATTGTTAAATCAATAACATGTATGTAAGAGTCTAGGTTTTAATATGTTACTTTTGAAAGGGTATTTTGATCATCTAACAAATGAGTTTGGTAACATGTAAATAATATGTTTTACTAATAGATAAGACCATTATTATGGTTATTTATTAATATTATCATTATTATTGTATGTTTTCATTTTAAGATACTAAAATGCATATAAAGGTGCTAGTTTTGTAATATATTATGTTTTAAAATACATTTTGGTTGTTTGATAGATGTATTCATTCTCAAGGGTATGAAAATGGGCTAACTTAATGTCTTTTGCCAGGATATCTAACCCCAAATTGGGAGAAATTGATTACCAAAAATATGAGATTTCCAAGTCTATAACCTAACACTAAGCATGAGAATAGGAAAAAAATTGGGAATTACATTCCATTTTCAACTCATTTCGACATACTAGTAATTGCTTAATTGAACATAGTTCTGACATTAACGAATCTAGCATACACTACTAACCAAGAACTGTAATAAAAAAGAAATTCTGCAAAAAACTCATGATCTAGACTGTGAGACCCTGTACCGAGTTTGTGTGCATTTCATATATTTTTGCATCATTTAATATGCAAGTATATTAATTAATATGCATTTACATCGTTTTACGTGCACATGCCTCATTTAACGTGCATTTAAATTTAATTACATGTATTTGAGTAATTTAGTTAACGTAGATAATAATTAAATCATTTTTTGTGCTTTTATATCAATTTATGTACATTTATCTTGAAATACGTGCATTTTTGTCATTTTACGTGCATAATATTTATTATGTGCATTTACGTGTCTTCAATGTCGTAGATATTAATTACACTTTACCAATTTAAAACTAACAACTAATTAGTTAGAAACCAATTAAATGGCACACAAGCAATACACAATTAGTTGGAGGGTACTTTAGTCTTTTGGGCTCTTAGATATTATCTCAACACACACTACACCATATACACAGACAAAAACACTACACAAACACACACTAATACCCACTCACTCACACAACACAAACACACACACAAAACTCAGAAATTCAACCAAGAAGAAGAGAAAGAAAGAGAAGAAAAGAGAGGAGAAGAAAGAAAGAGGAACAAGAGGGAGGATTTCAAGCCATTGTTAAGCACCCTTCTTGTATCCTTAAGTATTCTTCAAGGTGTTTATTGCTCCATTAGCTTCTACACTCAAGAACAAAGGTGAGGGATGTTTTCAAAATGTTTTGTAAAGATCATGTGGTTCATGATTATGTATAATATATGTATATTGAGCATGATGATGATAGATATAAGCTTGTTGGTGAATTTGAGTTTGGTATGTTCAAACTAGGGTTTCAAGATGTTGGGTTTGTGATTTCGTTGGCTTGAACTTATCTCCTATGTTTTTGATGATTATGATAAGTTATAATATGAGTTAAATGAAGTATTATATGTGTGGAGTATGCTTGAGTTGTTGGTAGTTTGGAAGAAGAAAAAATGGACTTTTGAACTTGGGTGCCAAGTTGAATGTTGAGAAGATTTCGTGTTGTAGTTGAGTTGTATGAGTTTAGGAGCTAGAAAACTTATGGTTTAATGTGGTTTATGGTTGAGTTTAGTTGTCTACTTGGAATGACTTTGAAAAATTAAGATTGGAGCAAAAACCAAGCAATTTCGTGTGTAAAATGCTCCATCCAGTCGAGTAACTCGACCGGATGCTCTCTGACCATGATCCGGTCGAGTAAATCCGGTCGAGTAACTCGACCGGATGACTCATCCGGATTTTTTTGACAGATTCACGCAATATTTTTCCGAAGGCCATATCTCACTCAATTCAACTCCAAATTGAGTTCTGTTTGATTCTAGAGTTATCTACGTTCGATAATATTCAATTCTATACCAAAATCAGATGTTTTGGAGTTTGTAAAAGTAGGCAAATTTACCTCCAAAGTTGGACTAATCCTGCATTGGATTTGCTTGGTGTATCTAGTGTATGCTATTAGTAGGAGTTGATGTTAAGTAGTAGTTTTGCAAGTTCTTGTTATTTCTTGTTATTATGTGTTAGTATTAAGGAAGCTTACATGCCCATACGAGTATATGATAAATGGTTGACACGTTTACATGATACGAAATATAGAAGGTACTCGAATATGCTATATGATTGACTAAACTTTCTTGCTTATGTAAATGTATATGTATATGAATCGTAAATACGCGTGTCGGTTGCAACCATTAATGAATGCAGTAGCAACGAGACCTCCGGGCAGTAATGGGCTCGCCGGTATATCTCGCCTACCGAGGTAGAAATGAGACCTCCAGTCAGAGGTAGGGCTTGCTGGTATATCTCACCTACCAAATGTTATCACCCCTTCTCCTTCAAGACTCATTGATCCACCTACGGGTCGGGACCCAATGATATCTTGGAAGAGCTAGGTTGTTAAAGACTCATTGATCCTCCTACGGGTCAGGACCCAATGATATCTTGGAAAGTTAGATTGTTAAATGTTACTAGGGTTTGATTATATATCTTGTATTCTTGCCCGAATATCCTTGCGTGCATGACATGTTTTACCAAACTGATTACAAAAAGATAAAACCTTTACGAAAATCCTTCCTTGCTTACCTCATCAGTGAGCTATATGCGAGGATCTAGCTCACCCCTCTTTTCCACCATTACAGGTTGTTCGGGGCTGGAGCTCGAGTTAGTTGCTTGTTTTGGTTAACTTTTTGTTGTAATAGAATAAGTTAGGCATGTGAATTATTCAATGTAATGTATTAATTTTGTGGACACTTAATTATGTAATTAACTTGATACATTACTCTTTTGAAGCCTAGTTGTAGTAGTTGGATCTGTGTGAAATAATTTAGCGAATTCAGATCTTGTAAATTTATACTTGGTGGTTGTAATATTATTCATTGGTGATGAAGTTTGTATAATGTGCGTTACTAGAATCGATGTAATATATGGTTTGATGTTTTAATTTATGGTTAATAGTGCTCGGGCAATTGTATTGTGCCTTAACGGACTTAGGTGGAGTGATCTTCTTAAGCCCGTGGCATCACGATCCCAGAACGCTTGAGGATTCGTAAGCTTAAATTTTTATCTCTTGTCATTTTTATGGTATCAGAGACTGATTTAGCAATTAAGAAAAATGGGGTCGTGACAAAGTGGTATCAGAGCTTAGGTAGTTAGCTAGGCGTAGTCTGGGTTTAGAACCCCTAGTCTGTGGGTAGAAGACCTAGGATAGGAACATGCTGGAAATCTAGGTATGCTTACGTGAACTTATGTGTTAGATATTCTTACATGAAGTTACGTGTTACACGTGCTTGTATGAATCTTATATGACTTCCATGCCATAACTGCTTCTTGCCTATATGAAATCTATATGCTAGGTTGTACTTTAGTGACAATGTTGCACCACATAGTAATTATGCATTATGTTGTAGTTGCTTTCATGTAATATAACTACATGTATACATACTTGTTCTTCATGTAACATAATTGCATATGTACATATCATATTGGGGTACCTCTTTTGGTGAAGTAAGAATGGTTGGAAGAACCCTCGGGATCAAGGGAAAACTTTGGAGGAATGAGTTCAAGACTTTCAAACAAGGGGATCTAACTATTGTGCAGTATGAAGCCCGGTTCAATCAACTGTCACATTATGCTCCGAGAATGGTACATACAACAGAAAAGAGAATCCGAAGGTTTATTCAAGGGTTGAGGCCAGAGATTCAAGACAACTTGGTTCTTCTACAACTTTCTACCTACGGTGAGGCCCTTTTTGCTGCAACAATAACAGAGAACAGAAAGAAAGAGAAAATGACAGGGTCGGGTCAATCGAGTAGGGGTCAGAAGAAAGACTACCCGAAATAGAGGAATACACGAAGGCCGACTATCAGTAAAGGCACTCAGAGTCATGCCAGAGTCAAGAAGGACCAGTTGATGCTAGGCCACAACAAGAAACCTCAGCCACCCAGTCAGCTCGTGGCACATCAGCAAGTATGACCCCCTCTCCGATCGTCATGTGTACTCATTGCAACTGAAAAGGGCACACTGAAGCCTAGTGTTGGAAAAAGTTTGGAAAGTGCCTTGGATGTGGGAGTGACCAACATCGAGCCAATGAATGTCCTAGATGGCAGAGGAATCATGTTCGGACTACAGGCAGTAGCCATGGTTGAAGGTAAACCATATTTATAAACCTGTAAGCTAAAATATTGATTGACCTCGAAGTTGCCCGTATTTTCTTATATTATCTTGAGTGCAACGTGCTAATATACAAATAGGGAGTTGTTTTACCTAATTGAAGTCCGTATATGCATGATGTTAAGTTGGTGATCGAGTAGTATGTGAAGTTGTATCATGGGGAACTCCGGTTGGAAGTTAAGAGTCATTGTTGTCTTATTCTACTTCTATTAAAAATAATGCAATTATAGGGGAATGGATTGACTTGTGAAGTGTCTTATGGTATTCCTGTTGATCGGGTTATATAATTGCCACCCTACCGCGAAGCTGTTGACTATTAAGATTCTTATTTGGAACTCTTATTTGGAGATTATCGTTTGGAATTCTTATCTGGCAACTGATATCAAATATTTGAGATTCTACGCGACCTTCTTATTTGATATCCATCTTCGGCAATCATAATTGGTGTTTTATTTTGGAATTCTTGATTTGGTTTTCTTATTGAGTATTTCCTTGGCGTTCTTATTCGGAGTCTTTATTTGGCCTCTTTGCTCATAATTCTTATTGGGCCTTCTTATGAGAACTCTTGTTTGATAGTCGGACTTCGGTATTCGACACTCCTATTTGGAATTCTTATTCGATATATTTATATGGTATTCATGCTTGGGATTCGTATACGATGCTGTCTAGAGTTCTTATGTGGGGTTGTTGATGGGTGTTCTCCCTCAGCAATCACTTGAATTCTTGGAACCAGATATGCTGTCACGCCCCAACCCGACCTATGGAGGCTAGACTAGGGTGTAACCTAAATCATTATCATTATTTCATACACTTAGCTGTTTGTTATGATTTAATGCTTAACGTTGGATTAGAACTCCAAAAGATTTTCGAAAAATCGACAGCATAACGGCTGTAATTAGGACCTTTTAGTTTGACCTAATTTCTAAACGCCTCAATTATTCCAATCATTAATCTAATTCTATTAAGGACTCCTATTTGTCATCAACCGATATGCCTACTAGTCGATCTTGAAAGTCTCGTTTGGTTAACAAGCCTAGCATGATAACTATGTCCCGTTTATTTATCAATTTCCTATCATGCAAGTACCTATTATCCTTTAGCTTGTGCATGATCACTAGGTGAGATTAAGTAGAGTTACATTATTTACTTCTTCACCTAGCGGTTCAGACGCCTACGATAACTACTAATTAAATGACGAAAGTAAACTACCAAATAAAGAGTTCGTCCGGTTATAATCAGTACAAGCCAAAATTAGACCCAAATTACAATGGGGTCATTTACATCAATAAAATGAATAGTTTGCAATCAAACACAACATCCATATAGCAACCACTTTCAGGCAAAGCACAAAAGCACGTAGTCACTCCAAGGAATCAAGGAATCATCAACAAGTACATTTACTTCGGGTATTTGTTCCAAATCTGCTGCACCTGTGACAAAAAAGAGGGTGAGTCCTTATGAACTCAGCGAGGGAGAACGAGAGATAACGTTTTGAAATCCTTTTCTGGTTTTGAAAGCATGACATATAACACAAGTAAGTTTATAATGTAATGTAAAAGTAAAAGAACACAATTACCCGTCTTTCCTCCCCGAGGTCCTCTAGGAACCAAGCGAGAGTACTTAGACATATAGTGAAAATGATACAGTGAGCTTTTGCTCTCAGTTCATTTCCAGTATCAGTTGTTGCGGCCGACTTCAATTCATCCACTTATCACGCCAAATGGGTGTACTCCGGATGTACCCCAAAATCCTACGACCCAACTCTCCGAGGAAGTCTAGCCCCCAAGCGAGAGAGGGAATTGGACAATGGTAGTCACGGTTGCACCGGCAAGCCCGATGCCGCCCGGTGTGCGTGAACGCTACCACGCCAGAATGAAAGGTTGCAACCTTGTATGCAATGCACATGTATGCCATTTAACAATTCACATTGAGAGGTCAACAAAGTAGGTTGCCTCCGAACAAGTATATGATCACATTTTGACATATTGGCATATAAGGCATTGTAAGAACATGTAATCATTTTATATATCAATTTGAAAGCAATTAAACTTCCACGGGCAGCCACGTAATCATGTTTAAATAAACCATAGAATGTCTTTTAACAATTCACATTAGGAGGACAACAAAGTAGGTTGCCTCCGAGCAAGTATAAGATCACATATTGACAAGTAAACGAACAAGGCATGCTTAACACGAATTTTCACTTTGTAAAACACATAGAGTTATATGAACAATAAATGGACAGCCATGTAACACACGTAAATCAAGCCATATAACTCATTTTGAAGTTCACGTAATCAAATAATAAGATTATTCAACATGCAACGACATCTACGTGGGACTGAGTGCAAGAAAGGCCTACTTGTCAACATGTAATCATCGAAATCATGTTTAGGGCTATGAGGGCAACTACGGGCAGCCTACTAATTACATAATTAAACACGATATTCATAGGATCAACACTTAGCGAATTTACCTAGTCGTTTACCTAGTCACTAGGGTTTCAATTCGTGCTTACCCGTGCAATTAAGCCCCAAGCCATCTCGTAATTAAACTCAAGCCATGCATTGATTAATCCAAACACCCTCAAGTATTCAAAACAGTCCACACAACATCTGAATGCCACAATCCCAAGCATTTAATACAACAAGAGAAGCTACAATAATTTTTCTAAGCATATCAATAGATGGAAACCTCACTGCAATGGTCTGTTTTCTCACAATCATTGGGACAAGCAATCAATCTCCAATTCTAGTGAATAATATGTCAAATTAAATCTTAAGGAGTGAGCTAAATTCAGAAACAAACCTCGCATCATTTGGAGTTAGGGTTCAAGAGTTATAGCCAAAACCATGAGACTACACAAAACTATCCAGATTTGCACACATTTCAATACTTGTCATTTTTGAGATCCTTAGGTTCAGATTTAGCCTTAGTCCATTTCTGACAAAAATGTCCAGAACTGACAAATCTAGCAGTACACCAAATTTCATGCATTTTTGATATCATTTACTAAGTCAAAACTGGTTCTTTCTACAAGGTCAGTGAATCTGCCAAAACCTGCTTCATTTTTTCCAGACTTTCCAGATTTGGACACATTTTAATGATTTGCCATTTTAAGGACTTTAGAGTCAAAATTAGCTTTGGCATATTTCTGAGAAAAATGTTCAGAACTAGCAAAAATAGTTATCTACCAATTTTCATGCATTTTTAACATCATTTACCTAGCCAAAATCACCTCGCACCAACAAGACAGAAAGCTGATTTCCTCTATCATCACATTCTAGCCCAAAATCTTGCCATGCATGGTTGTAAAAGCTTATAAACACACATATATCTTAAGTACAGAAGCAAATATAGACATTTAAGGGCATGCATGTGGTTTTTTGAAAGATTTTCAAGAAGTTTTAGCCCTCACCTCTTGAAGATTTAGTAAATGAGCACAAATGCTCTTCAAAATGCATAAAGGGAGCTTCTTCCTTGCTTCTTGCTTGCTTGGGCTGCTATGGCCAAGCTTGGGAGAGATCTTGAGAGCATGCTTGAGGTCTTGGAAGGTCAAGAGGCAGTCATGGTCGAAAATGAGAGAGAAGGAGAGAGAATGAGAGAGTTTGTGAGGAAAGAGAGAGTTTGAGAGAGAAATGATGCTTGTGTGTGTGTGTGTTGGCCTTGAGCCTTTCAAATCTGAATTTTGTGTCATCTTTAGCATTTTTTTGAGTTGAAATGAAGCATGGCATTGAGAGGGTCGAAAATGAGATGCTTGGGTAGGGTGTAGGTGAATTTTTTATGCATTGTGCTTAGTGCATGTGTCATAGAATGTCTAGGCTTTAATTTAATTGTGCAAAGTTGATCAAATTGCCTTGTTTTGGCCATGTAATGCAAGGGAGAATCTGAAATTTCAGATTCAAGTTAGTATATTTTGGATTATAATAAGTGTAGGTTTATAATAGTTTATTGGTTAGTTGAGTGTGATAGAATATTTTATTAGTTAGTGGGTTTTGTAGAGAATTTGAATTAGGAATATAATATTAGTTAGTGGATTGTGTAGGATTATTTTATTGTCTTGTACTTTGTGTAGGATTCTTTATTGATTAGCGTGCGGACACGCTTTCCTAGGTCTAGGGCACGCACTACGAGACACGCATAAAAATAATACGGGGCATGAATCACGAGGTAGACACGAACTACGAGGTTAAGTCACGTACTTCAAGATAAATGCACGGATTCTAATGCAAATGCACGTAACCCTAGGTGAATGCACATAAACCAATGCAAGGTACATAATTCAATACAATGCACGTAAATCGAGGTACGACTCTTAAACCTAGATTAAGACACACAATTTAAGGTCAGGGCACACGAAACGAGGTAATGCACGCAATTTGAAGTCAGGGCACGTAAGTCGAGGATTAGGGCACATAATTCTAGGTCAATGCACGAATGATGAAGCATGCACGAAAACCAAGATAGGGCACGTAAATCAAGGTAACACACGTTATTCGGGGTCGAGCCTCACATATGCATTCGTGGTTGCTTGATTATTTTCATGGAACCAGATTCTTATTTGTTGGTTGGGATTCCTGGATTGCTTTCAGCATTCGAGTTGATTCGAGAAGAAAGAAGGAATTGCGAGGGTGCAATTCTGTTAAAGAGGAGAGGTTGTGAGACCCCGTACCGAGCTCGTGTGCATTTCATAACATTTCATATATTTTTGCATCATTTAATATGCAAGTATATTAATTAATATGCATTTACATCGTTTTACGTGCATATGCCTCATTTAACGTGCATTTAAATTTGATTACGTGTATTTGAGTAATTTAGTTAACGTAGATAATAATTAAATCATTTTATGTGCTTTTATATCAATTTATGTACATTTATCTTGAAATACGTGCATTTTTGTCATTTTACGTGCATAATATTTATTACGTGCATTTACGTGTCTTCAATGTCGTAAATATTAATTACACTTTACCAATTTAAAATTAACAACTAATTAGTTAGAAACCAACTAAATGGCACACAAGCAATACACAATTAGTTGGAGGGCATTTTAGTCTTTTGGGCTCTTAGATATTATCTCAACACACACTACACCATATACACACACAAAAATACTACACAAACATACACTAATACCCACTCACTCACACGACACAAACACACACACACAACTCAGAAATTCAACCAAGAAGAAGAGAAAGAAAGAGAAAAAAATAGAGGAGAAGAAAGGAAGAAGAACAAGAGGGAGGATTTCAAGCCATTGTTAAGCACCCTTCTTGTATCCTTAAGCATTCTTCAAGGTGTTTATTGCTCCATTAGCTTCTACACTCAAGAACAAAGGTGAGGGATGTTTTCAAAATGTTTTGTAAAGATCATGTGGTTCATGATTATGTATTATATATGTATATTGAGCATGATGATGATAGATACAAGCTTGTTTGGTGAATTTGAGTTTGGTATGTTCAAACTAGGGTTTCAAGATGTTGGGTTTGTGATTTCCTTGGCTTGAACTTATCTCCTATGCTTTTGATGATTATGATAAGTTGTAATATGAGTTAAATGAAGTATTATATGTGTGGAGTATGCTTGAGTTGTTGATAGTTTGGAAGAAGAAAAAATGGAGTTTTGAACTTGGGTGCCAAGTTGAATGTTGAGAAGATTTGGTGTTGTAGTTGAGTTGTATGAGTTTAGAAGCTAGAAAACTTATGGTTTAATGTGGTTTATGGTTGAGTTTAGTTGTCTACTTGGAATGACTTTGAAAAATAAAGTTTGGAGCAAAAATAAGTCAATTTCGTGTGTAAAATGCTCCATCCGGTCGAGTAACTCGACCGGATGACTCGTCCGGATGCTCTCTGACCATGATCCGGTTGAGTAAATCCGGTCAAGTAACTCGACCGGATGACTCGTCCGGATTTTTTTGACAGATTCGCGCAATATTTTTCCGAAGGCCATATCTCACTCAATTCAACTCCAAATTGAGTTTTGTTTGATTCTAAAGCTATCTACATTCGATAAGCTTCGATTCTATACCAAAATCAAATGTTTTGGAGTTTGGAAAGTAGGCAAATTTACCTCCAAAGTTGGAATAATGTAGGAGTATTGGATTTGCTTGGTGTATCTAGTGTATGCTATTAGTAGGAGTTGATGTTAAGTAGTAGTTTTGCAAGTTCTTGTTATTTCTTGTTATTATGTGTTAGTATTAAGGAAGCTTACATGCCCATACGAGTATATGATAAATGGTTGACACGTTTACATAATACGAAATATAGAAGGTACTCGAATATACGATATGATTGACTAAACTTTCTTGGTTATGTAAATGTATATGTATATGAATCGTAAATGCGCATGTCGATTGCAACCATTAATGAATGCGGTAGCAACGAGACCTCCGGGCAGTAATGGGCTCGCCGGTATATCTCGTCTACCGAGGTAGAAACGAGACCTCCAGTCAGAGGTAGGGCTTGCTAGTATATCTCGCCTACCAAATGTTATCACCCCTTCTCCTTCAAGACTTATTGATCCACCTACGGGTCGGGACCGAATGATATCTTTGAAGAGCTAGGTTGTTAAAGACTTATTGATCCTCTTATGGGTCGGGACCCAATGATATCTTGGAAAGTTAGATTGTTAAATGTTACTAGGGTTTGATTATATATCTTGTATTCTTGCCCGAATATCCTTGCGTGCATGACATGTTTTACCAAACTGATTACAAAAAGATAAAACCTTTACGAAAATCCTTCCTTGCTTACCTCATCACTGAGCTATATGCGAGGATCTAGCTCACCCCTCTTTTCCACCATTACAGGTTGTTCGGGGCTGGAGCTCGAGTTAGTTGCTTGTTTTGGTTAACTTTTTGTTGTAATAGAATAAGTTAGGCATGTGAATTATTCAATGTAATGTATTAATTTTGTGGACACTTAACTATGTAATTAACTTGATACATTACTCTTTTGAAACCTAGTTGTAGTAGTTGGATCTGTGTGAAATAATTTAGCGAATTCAGATCTTGTAAATTTATACTTGGTGGTTGTAATATTATTCATTAATGATGAAGTTTGTATAATGTGCGTTACTAGAATCGATGTAATATATGGTTTGATGTTTTAATTTATGGTTAATAGTGCTCGAGCAATTGTATTGTGCCTTAACGGACTTAGGTGGAGTGATTTTCTTAAGCCCGTGGCATCACGATCCCAGAACGCTTGAGGATTCAAAAGCTTAAATTTTTATCTCTTGTCATTTTTATGGTATCAGAGACCGATTTAGCAATTAAGAAAAATGGGGTCGTGACACGGACAAATAATGCTTGAACTAGATTTTAAACAAGTTGGTAGGTAACAATGATTTCCATAAACAAAATATCAGCATGGATAAACAACTAAAAAGAGCAAAGGAATAAAGTGTGACTCCAATAAATGACAAATCTACCAATTCACGAATCAATTGGAAAAATCATAGTAAAAGCGTTTGAACAAATTAGTTCAAAAGAAAAAGGAAAAACAAATTGTAGCATAACTAATAAAGCATTACCATTTCTTAATTAATTACAACCCAAAGAAATATGAAAAATGAAAAGAACAAACAAGAAGAAGGATTATAATCTTACTTGCAAAAGTCTAAAATTCTAAGAATCATATAAGATTTGGAATAATTTGATCAAGCAAAGTTGCCACATAAAAGAAATCCAAATTACAGGAAAGGAAGGGTCAAATGAGGAATTTCATTTTTTTTTTATCAGACAAATGAGGAAGTGAAAGCATGTAACTTGGGTGATAAGAAAATTGGAATTTCAAGAACTAAGTATGTGAGAACTTGTGGATAAAAAATATTCTAAGTGGAATACAATGTAGAGATTAACAAATGGAATGGGAATTAAGCACAATGCAAATTAAATCATATTAAATACGTGAATGCCAAAATCTTTTGAGATGTTGGGAAGGAAGTAAATAATAAACACAATCAAGACATGTCAAATTCTTTATTTTGATGTCAAAGAAAGAAGAAAAAAAGAAGAAAAAAAAGGGACACACAAGTGAGTGACCATATGACATAACTATAAGAATAAGGAAATCTCAGGTCTGGAGTTGCGAGTTTGGACAGATTAACCACTAGATACCTGTCTCATAACTTGGGACCCAATTGATAGAGCCAATTGCATCTATTGTCATCTTGGTTGTGAATCTGGAGACTACTTACTTTTTAAGTGCAGTTTCACTAAACGGATTTGGAAGGTTAGCTTGAATATGTTAAAAATTTGACCCATCTTTTACTACATTTGACTCTATCCTCACTTTTGGACTTTCTATTGCAGATAACAGGGATATCAAAAGTTATATGTTTTGACTCTTGTTCTCTGCTGCTATTTATCGTATATGGATCGAAAGGAGTGGAAGGATTTTCAGACTTGAAGCCCATACTAAGAAACAAATTCTGGAAAAGATTCTATCATATGTGTTTTTAAAGACAGGGAGAAAGACAATTTAATACCACTAGCATCAATAGACATTTTGTTAATAGAGTTTACTTGAGCATTACTTAGTTAGATGTTTGCTCATAGTTTTGAGTTGATTGGTTTTCTGGGCATTTCAGTACCATTTCTGTATGATTGTTTTCTTCTCCAGCATTGATTGTTGTTTTATGCTTGTGTTGGCTTGATGTCAACTCTCTTCATTTGTACAAACTTTTGGATTTCTTCCTTTAAGGAATTCCAATTTTGCTTACTTTGAAAAAAAAAAAGGGTTAATACCACTTTTGGTCTCTTATTTTTAATCCCATTGACAATGTGGTCTCTTATCTTCAAAAATAATATATTTCAGTCTCTTATCTTTTTAAGTTGGGACATGGTTAATCATTTTGTGTGAATTCGTTAAAAATCTTCTAATGGCAGTCTTATTTTTCCCAAAAGACGCACGTGCGTTTGCTGTCAAATTTTTAACGAAAATATAAAAAAGGACTAACAGTATCCTAATTTGAAAGATAAGGGACTGAAATGTATCACTTTTAACGATAAGAGACCACATCGTCAATAAGGTTAAAGATAAGGGACCAAAAGTGGTATTAACCCAAAAAAATGAATTAACTAACAAACAATTCTCCAACATGAATGAAGTAGCAACAACTATTTAAGAACAATTACAAGAGTGACGTGAATAGATAAAAGAAATACAAAATTTGTTTTAGGATGGTATAGATTACGAGAAAGAACCAATGACTGAGTAACAAATTCTACTAATTGCAGAAACCAATAGAGATTTAATAGACAATAATGAAGGTGAATTCAGATTCAAGAGAAATAGAGATTGAAGAAAGGATATATAGTAAAGGTAAATTCAGATTATAAAACAAGAGCGTGTGAATAGATGCAAACATGTATTTTTTTTCCTCCCTAGGCAAGTATAAGAGATTTCATTCCACTTCAATAACCAAAAATAGTATATAAAAGAAGGCAAGGGAACAAACTAGACAAGATGTTTACCAACTGGCAATTTACACAAATGATCGTATTATAAGTCGGGTATTAGTATATTTTCTACTTATAAAACTTTTCGTCCTAGCTTCAACGACAACTTTCTTAATTATTTACTTTTCCAGGGATACTCTAGCATTATGAATTCAATCACATCGTTTCCCTCCAAATGTTGTACACACGAGGTGTAAAACCAAGTCTCAACACATCATCATATCATTCAAAAGTGCGTGTTAATAACGGGATAACAAAAGAATAAGTGTGCACCCAAGGGTTGTGGTTGGATAGCGATTATTTGCATTCAAATGTCTCAAGTTCTTCTATGCCTTTACATTGTAAATATGGCTTATTCTTTTATTGACATAAAGCATGTATTGCGATGCAAGTTGTACCATGGAGTCTCTATAGACTTGGAGCAGACCCAATATAATCCTATTTATGGTGAATTTCTAATCACAAAGTTTTGAACCACAAGAAGGTGAATGGCGAGCTCAGAGCAACCGGATTCTAAAGCATGCATGATATAATTAGTCATTTAAAAGTCGTGAAAATAACGATCGCCAAAAGTTACTTAAACCATTTTCTAATGCAAAGCTACAGGAAACATAATTAATTTTCTCCCAAGAGTCCCATTATGCCATGTTGGGGGCTCTAACCCACTAAGCCAAGGCCACTCAAAATACTAGTTCAAAACGTTAAGTTAAAGAGTTACTCGCTATCCAGTTCCTTTGAAAATAAATTTCGAGTTACAAGTAATGTGATAATAATTAAAAATTTTAACACTTAGTCTTTTTTACATGCCCACAGTAGATGCTTTAAATAAACATGTGCGAGAGGCGTAAACAAAAACTGAATAGAAATTTTTCACACTTAGTCTCGATAAAGAAAGATTAACACTTAGTCGTCGTCTGTTTTACTAGGTCAGGTTTGATTCAAGATTAACACCCAAGAACCCTCGTTGCATAAACCATTGGTGATTCAAGATTAACACTCAAGAAACCTACTTACATAAACCATTTGCAGACTCTGAATGTTGATTATTCACTGTTACAAGGTCAGGTTTGATTCTTTGTTTTGTGTTGTTTTCCTATATTTCTGCATGCATGCATTATGAACCCTGTTCGAAAGCAAAGACGACAGATATTAAAAATTGTTGATGATAGCTCATGCAGTAAGTGAAATTTCCTTTGAAAATAAATTTCGAGTTACAAGTAATGTGATAATAATTAAAATTTTTAACACTTAGTCTTTTTTACATGCCCACACTAGATGCTTTAAAATAAACATGTGCGAGAGGCGTAAACAAAAACTGAGTTGAAATTTTTAACACTTAGTCTCGATCAAGAAAGATTAACACTTAGTCGTCTTTTTTATTAGGTCAGGTTTGATTCAAGATTAACACTCAAGAACCCTCCTTACATAAACCATTCGCAGACTCTGAAAGTTCATTATTCACTGTTACAAGGTCAGGTTTGATTCTTTCTTTTGTGTTGTTTTCCTAGATTTCTGAATGCATTACGAAAACCCTGTTCGAAAACAAATACAAATATTAAAAATTGTTGATGATAGCTCATGCAACTGTCGTCATTCTTTGAAACTCAGCTTTGATTAACTAGTTCATTTTGTTTTGTTATGCCAGATCGATCCATTTAATGAATTTTCTTGAACTCATGAAATGCTTAACATGTTATTAGCAGGATTATTTGTTTACTCCTTTCTTCTTTGATTTCTTGAAGTAGATACATGTCTATTATCTCGTTTCATAAATATGAGAGAAAGCATTAACCAATCCCTTTAGCCGAGAGATCAACATACAAAATATAGGCCAGCTGATCTTGATTCTTTTAATTTCTTTCTTAACTTGTTGGCTAAAAAGACTTCTCAATTTTGTTTATTCTAACATCTGCTGTCCTTCGATCTCAACATTGCATCTATCAGACCTTCTTCGGATATTACCATCTTTTTTTATCCATTTTTTACAGATGCCCGAGAACGTTGAACTGTTTTATAGCGATGCTAATGGAACAATGCATTTGGATCACATAGATGTCTTTGACTATTTTCTCGAGGATGAGCTTTTCGTTGAAATCGCCCGTAGAATTTTTTTTTTGAAATCATGGTCCAGTAGTTGTAGTTCCGCCTCCCCACCCTGTGGAGCAAAATGTGCAAGATCATGAGCCAAATGTTGATGAGGAGGGTGAACTTTTACCAGCCATTGTCTTCGAAATTGACATATTTGGGCCTGTTGTAGAAGCTGAACATAATGGCATAGTTAATGGCAATGGTGGAGCAGCTGACGTAGGAGGCGAAGAACAAGAAGTTGCTGTTAACGGTTTCATAGTTGATGTTGAAGCCGAAGAGCCTGCTGTTGGAATATGGAAGAGGCTATTTTATTGTAGAGAGAAATAAGAAGGAAAAATAATATGAAAATTCTAAACAAATTCTTTATTGCTCTAATATTTTGTATATATTTAGTATGATTACAATTGAAAAAAACTGACCCCTATTTATATATTCACAAAAATCCTATATCAATTAGGATATGGTTCTAGGAAACCATTACCTATTAAAAAAAATTATCTAGTCAAAAATCAATTTAAATCTAACTAAAACTTATTATTTAATAGAGTCCTAATTCTAATCAAGTTTATTTTCTAACATCCCCTTAAACTTGATTTGACTCTCGTAACTCCGAGCAAAGCTCTAAGCTTCATGAACACGTCACTCTTGAGTGGCTTTTTAAGAATGTCTGCAACTTGATCTTGAGACTTCACATACTCTATCTTCACTTCATTTCTTGTGATGCATTCTCTGATCAAATGATAACGTGTGTCAATGTGCTTGCTTCTTTCATGAAAGACTGGATTCTTGGCTAAGGCAATTGCAGACTTGTTATCAACATAGATCTCTACTGGCTCTTCTTGAGGCATCTTAAGTTCTTTCATTAAATTCCTTAACCATAGAGCATGACAAACACATAAAGTAGTAGCTACATATTCAGCTTCACATGTAGAAAGTGTGACAATGGGTTGCTTCTTGGAACTCCAAGTGAATGTTGTATCTCCCATGAAGAAAATATATCTACTAGTACTCTTCCGATCATCAAGATCCCCAACCCAATTGCTATCACTATACCTCACAAGTTTGAAATCTTTGGAGTGGGAGCATAGAAGTCCATAATCAAGAGTTCCTTTGATGTAGTGAAGTATTCTTTTGCTAGTCTTCATATGTGTATTGGTAGGGGTCTCCATAAAGCAACTCACAAGTCCTACACCAAAGAGAATATCTGGTCTTGTGCAGGTCAAGTATCTCAAGCTTCCAACCATGCTCTTGAAAAGTATTGGATTTATATGCTCTCTATTAACCTTTGACAATTGTACTCCACATTCAACATGGGTGTTAACAGGTTGACAATTTTCTATCTTGAATTTCTTGAGAATTTCCCTTGCATAACCTTCTTGAGAAATAAATATTATTTCATCTGTTTGCTTCACTTGAATTCTAAGATAATAAGACATGAGTCCAATATCAGTCATTTCAAATTCTCTTGCCATTGTCCTCTTGAAATCTTCAAATAAACTTGGATTGTTGCCAGTAAAAATTAAGTCATCCACATAAAAACAAACAATCAACACATCACCATTCTCATGTTTGGTATAGAGAGTATGCTCATGCGAACACTTGGAGAAATTATTATGGAAGAAGTATTCATCAATTCTACTATACCAAGCTCTTGGAGCTTGTTTTAAGCCATAGAGAGTTTTCTTCAACTTTAAAACTTTATTTCCACACCCTTTCTCCACATTGCCTAATGGTTGTTGAATATATACCTCTTCATCAAGAAAACCATTCAGGAATGCAGATTTAACATCCAATTGATAAATCTTTCATCTGTGTTGGGCTACTAGAGATATGATAAATCTTATAGTTTCCAAGCGTGTGACAAGAGCAAATACCTCATCATAGTCAATGCCAGCTCGTTGACTATAGCATTTTGCAACCAGTCTTGCCTTGTACACTACAAGAAAAAAAGGCTGAGGCGACGGCCAAAATCCATAGTCTAGCAGTAGCCAAATTGGGACGGGCGACCGCTAGGCTACGGAATACCGTCCGTAGTAAAATGCCCCGTCGCCAATTTGATATTTCGTAGCCCATCCATAGCCAATTCCAGAAATTAATTTGTATTTATTTTTTATAACTTCTGTAGCAAAATAGCCGTAGCCCATCCGCAGCCAACTTTTTTAAAAAAAATTAATTATTAACGTCCGTAGCAAATCCGTATCCGTTTCGGTCGTAAATCGTCCGTAGCCCACGACTACGGATTAGTATCCGTAGAATATCGATAGCCCTTTTTCCGTAGTCAACTAAAATTTTTATTTTGTTATTAATTATCACTACAAGAAAACAGCTTTGAGGCTACCAAAAATGGCGACGAAAAAAGTTTGGTAGCCATTTGCAATGAATGGCGACGAAAGGGCGAAATAAAATATTTCGTCACCGTTTGGTGGCTAAAATGTGCAAAAAAAATATGTTAATAGAAAAATTACAAATGGTCGCCATTTGGTAGCCAAATGGCGACGAAATAGTGACAAACAAAGATAATTTTTGATTAATTAGTTTTTGGTTGCCATTAGGTCGCCAAATGGCGACCACATGGCCACCACTATTATTAATTTTTGTTCGTATCTTAATTACCAAAAATAAATTATAAAAAATAATTATAAAATAGAAAAAATATAAATATGGTATCCATTTGGTCGCTATTTAGCGACCAAATGGCGAACAAAAAATATAAAAATTTATAGAAGTAAAAATTATAAAAAATAAATTGAGAAAAAAAAGTTAAATAAATAAACTAAATAAGGGTCGCCCTTAGGTCGCAAAAGGGCGACCCATACGTGACAAATATCATTTAATTTTTTAAAAAGAAATTACAAAAAAAGTAAAAAAGTTATAAAATAAAAGAATTAATTATAGTTTGGTCGCCCTTTGGTCGCCATTAGTTACGAAGGGGCTACGAAATATTCATGTTCATGAAAATTTAAGTTGATTTAGAATATAAGAATTAATAATAACAAATACATTACAAGTCTGTGTAAGATCTCTTTAGTTTTGATTGAAAATATATTATAAGATTTACTAGTTCGTAGCCTCGTGGTGGCCATTGGATACCAAATAGAATAAGTGATTATATGAAATAAATTCAATCTTTAGCATAATAGTTCGTAGCTTCGTGGTGGCCATTGGCTACCAAATGGCGACGAAAAGTAAAATTTTGGTCGCCCTTTGGTCGCCAATGGCTACGAAGGGGCGACGAAATGTCCATGTTCATAAAAGTGAGATTAATTTAAAACATAAGAATTAATAATAACAAGTACATTACAAGTTTGTGCTAGATCTATTTTCTTTTGATTGAAAATATATTTTATGGTTTATTTAATGGTATGAGGTTGCACATATTTAAGATATAAGAGCACGAAAATAAATTGATAATTAATACTTATTCTAATTAACAAAAAGTAATGTTGCTGAAATACAAAGTGAAAAACAATGAAGATTTTATGCATTGCCATTAGTTTTTCGTATACCAATCAAAAATTTAACTTCGCACTAGTATTAATGAATTAACGTAAATTGAAGATTGACTATAATAAAACATAATATTTAGTTTAGAAGAGTCATTTAAAACAAAAGAAGTGATTATATGAAATAAATTTCATCTTTTACATAATAGTTCGTAGCCTCGTGGTGGCCATTGGCTACCAAATGGCGACGAAAAGTAAAATTTTGGTCGCCCTTTGGTCGCCAATGGCTACGAAGGGGCGACGAAATGTCTATGTTCATAGAAGTTAGATTGATTTAAAACATAAGAATTAATAATAACAAGTACATTACAAGTTTGTGCTAGATCTACTTTCTTTTGATTGAAAATATATTTTATGGTTTATTTAATGGTATGAGGTTGCACATATTTAAGATATAAGAGCACGAAAATAAATTGATAATTAATACTTCTATATTCTAATTAACAAAAAGTAGTGTTGCTGAAATATAAAGTGAAAAACAATGAAGATTTTATGCATTGTCATTAGTTTTTCGTATACCAATCAAAAATTTAACTTCGCACTAGTATTAATGAATTAACGTAAATTGAAGATTGACTATAATAAAAGTTGATATTTAGTTTAGAAGAGCCATTTAAAACAAAAGAAGTGATTATATGAAACAAATTTCATCTTTTGCATAATAGTTCGTAGCCTCGTGGTGGCCATTGGCTACCAAATGGCGACGAAAAGTAAAATTTTGGTCGCCCTTTGGTCGCCAATGGATACGAAGGGGCGACGAAATGTCCATGTTCATAGAAGTTAGATTGATTTAAAATATAAGAATTAATAATAACAAGTACATTACAAGTTTGTGCTAGATCTATTTTCTTTTGATTGAAAATATATTTTATGGTTTATTTAATAGTATGAGGTTGCACATATTTAAGATATAAGAGCACGAAAATAAATTGATAATTAATACTTCTATATTCTAATTAACAAAAAGTAGCGTTGCTGAAATACAAAGTGAAAAACAATGAAGATTTTATGCATTGTCATTAGTTTTTCGTATACCAATCAAAAATTTAACTTCGCACTAGTATTAATGAATTAACGTAAATTGAAGATTGACTATAATAAAAGATGATATTTAGTTTAGAAGAGCCATTTAAAATAAAAGAAGTGATTATATGAAATAAATTTCATCTTTTGCATAATAGTTCGTAGCCTCGTGGTGGCCATTGGCTACCAAATAGCGATGAAAAGTAAAATTTTGGTCGCCCTTTGGTCGTCAATGGCTACGAAAGGGTGACAAAATGTCCATGTTCATAGAAGTTAGATTGATTTAAAATATAAGAATTAATAATAACAAGTACATTACAAGTTTATGCAAGATCTATTTTCTTTTGATTAAAAATATATTTTATGGTTTATTTAATGGTATGAGGTTGTACATATTTAAGATATAAGAGCACGAAAATAAATTGATGATTAATACTTTTATATTCTAATTAACAAAAAGTAGCGTTGCTGAAATACAAAGTGAAAAACAATGAAGATTTTATGCATTGTCATTAGTTTTTGGTATACCAATCAAAAATTTAACTTCGCACTAGTATTAATGAATTAACATAAATTGAATATTGACTATAATAAAAGATGATATTTAGTTTAGAAGAGCCATTTAAAACAAAAGAAGTGATTATATGAAATAAATTCCATCTTTTGCATAATAGTTCGTAGCCTCGTGGTGGCCATTGGCTACCAAATGGCGACGAAAAGTAAAATTTTGGTCGCCCTTTGGTCGCCAATGGCTACGAAAGGGCGACGAAATGTCCATGTTCATAAAAGTGAGATTAATTTAAAACATAAGAATTAATAATAACAAGTACATTACAAGTTTGTGCTAGATCTATTTTCTTTTGATTGAAAATATATTTTATGGTTTATTTAATGGTATGAGGTTGCACATATTTAAGATATAAGTGCACGAAAATAAATTGATAATTAATACTTCTATATTCTAATTAACAAAAAGTAGCGTTGTTGAAATACAAAGTGAAAAACAATGAAGATTTTATGCATTGTCATTAGTTTTTCGTATACCAATCAAAAATTTAACTTCGCACTAGTATTAATGAATTAACGTAAATTGAAGATTGACTATAATAAAAGATGATATTTAGTTTAGAAGAGCCATTTAAAACAAAAGAAGTGATTATATGAAATAAATTATATCTTTTGCATAATAGTTCGTAGCCTCGTGGTGGCCATTGGCTACCAAATGGCGACGAAAAGTAAAATTTTGGTCGCCCTTTGGTCGCCAATGGCTACGAAAGGGCGACAAAATGTCCATGTTCATAGAAGTTAGATTGATTTAAAATATAAGAATTAATAATAACAAGTACATTACAAGTTTATGCAAGATCTATTTTCTTTTGATTAAAAATATATTTTATGGTTTATTTAATGGTATGAGGTTGCACATATTTAAAATATAAGAGCACGAAAATAAATTGATGATTAATACTTCTATATTCTAATTAACAAAAAGTAGCGTTGCTGAAATACAAAGTGAAAAACAATGAAGATTTTATGCATTGTCATTAGTTTTTCGTATACCAATCAAAAATTTAACTTCGCACTAGTATTAATGAATTAACATAAATTGAAGATTGACTATAATAAAAGATGATATTTAGTTTAGAAGAGCCATTTAAAACAAAAGAAGTGATTATATGAAATAAATTCCATCTTTTGCATAATAGTTCGTAGCCTCGTGGTGGCCATTGGCTACCAAATGGCGACGAAAAGTAAAATTTTGGTCGCCCTTTGGTCGCCAATGGCTACGAAAGGGCGACGAAATGTCCATGTTCATAAAAGTGAGATTAATTTAAAACATAAGAATTAATAATAACAAGTACATTACAAGTTTGTGCTAGATCTATTTTCTTTTGATTGAAAATATATTTTATGGTTTATTTAATGGTATGAGGTTGTACATATTTAAGATATAAGGGCACGAAAATAAATTGATGATTAATACTTCTATATTCTAATTAACAAAAAGTAGTGTTGCTAAAATACAAAGTGAAAAACAATGAAGATTTTATGCATTGTCATTAGTTTTCGTATACCAATAAAAAATTTAACTTCGCACTAGCATTAATGAATTAACGTAAATTGAAGATTGACTATAATAAAAGATGATATTTAATTTAGAAGAGCCATTTAAAACAAAAGAAGTGATTATATGAAATAAATTCTATCTTTTGCATAATAGTTCGTAGCCTCATGGTTGCCATTGGCTACCAAATGGCGACGAAATGTAAAATTTTGGTCGCCCTTTGGTCGCCAATGGCTACGAAAGGGCGACGAAATGTCCATGTTCATAGAAGTTAGATTGATTTAAAATATAAGAATTAATAATAACAAGTACATTATAAGTTTGTGCAATATCTATTTTCTTTTGATTAAAAATATATTTTATGGTTTATTTAATGGTATGAGGTTGTACATATTTAAGATTTAAGGGCACGAAAGTAAATTGATGATTAATACTTCTATATTCTAATTAACAAAAAGTAATGTTGCTAAAATACAAAGTGAAAAACAATGAAGATTTTATGCATTATCATTAGTTTTTCATATACTAATCAAATTCTAACTTCGCACTAGTATCAATGAATTAGCGTAAATTGAAGATTGACTATAATAAAAGATGATATTTAGTTTAGAAGAGCTATTTAAAACAAAAGAAGTGATTATATGAAATAAGTTCCATCTTTTGCATAATAGTTCGTAGCCCTGTGGTGGCCATTGGCCACCAAATGGCGACGAAAAATAAAATTTTGGTCGCCCTTTGGTCGCCAATGGCTACGAAGGGGCGACGAAATGTCCATGTTCATAGAAGTTAGATTGATTTAAAACATAAGAATTAATAATAACAAGTACATTACAAGTTTGTGCTAGATCTATTTTCTTTTGATTGAAAATATATTTTATGGTTTATTTAATGATATGAGGTTGCACATATTTAAGATATAAGGGCACGAAAATAAATTGATGATTAATACTTCTATATTCTAATTAACAAAAAGTAGTGTTACTGAAATACAAAGTGAAAAACAATGAAAATTTTATGCATTGTCATTAGTTTTTCATATACTAATCAAATTCTAACTTCGCACTAGTATCAATGAATTAGCGTAAATTGAAGATTGACTATAATAAAAGATAATATTTAGTTTAGAAGAGCCATTTAAAACAAAAGAAGTGATTATATGAAATAAATTTTAATCTTTTGCATAATAGTTCGTAGCCTCGTGGTGGCCATTGGCTACCAAATGGCGACGAAAAGTAAAATTTTGGTCACCCTTTAGTCGCCAATGGCTACGAAAGGGCGACGAAATTAGAAACATATAAATTAAAAAAAAATTTTAAAAAATTATAAAAAAAAATAAAAAAATTAGGGTTTTTGGGCGACCAAAGTGCTCGTCGCCCTTTGGTCGCGAGAACCACTTAAATTAGAGGGCAGCGGCTTTAAGAGGGCGACCAAAGGGCTTGGTGGCCCTTTGGTCACCCCCTTTTACTAAAAACGCTGCCCTCTAATTTAAGAGGGCGACCAAAGGGCTTGGTGGCCCTTTGGTCGCCCCATTTTACTAAAAACAGGGGGCAGAACGTTGCCCCCTAGTTTTAGTAAGATTTATATTTTTTTTTTCTTTCAAAAACCCCACCCCATCCCACCCCTCACCCCACCCCACCCCACCACCCTACCCCACCCCTCAAAGGTATGTATTATTTTTTACTTTGTTTATTACATTATGAATATAGTATGTATGTATATGTATATCTATATATATGTATGTGTGTGTGTGTACCTATTTGCACATATATATAGCTTAAAATAGATATATGTATATCTTAAACTTTATACATATAGGTATTTGCATTTTTTTTTTCTGTTTTTTTTTTTAATTTTTGTTTTTTCCTTTTTTTTTATATATGTAGATCATACTTTTTATATAGATCCTATATAAATATGTATAATATATATATGCATTTTGTTTTTTTTTTATTTTCGTTTTTCCCTTTTTCTATTTTTTTTTATTTTCGCTTTTCCCTTTTTTATATATAGATCCTATATATATAAATATAAATATATATATATATATATATATATATATATATATATATATATATATATATATATATATATATATATATATATATATATATATATATATATATATGCATTTAGCTTTTATTTTAATATTATTTTTTTATTTTCAATTTTTTCAGATTTTTATTTTCAGTTTTTTTGTTTTCGTTTTTCCCTTTTTTCTACTTTTTTTATTTTCATTTTTCCCTTTTTTTATATATAGATCCTATATATATATATATAGATCCTATATATATATATATGTGTGTGTGTGTGTGTGTGTGTGTGTGTGTGTGTGCATTTAGCTTTTATTTTACTGTTATTTTTTTTTCATTTTTTTCAGATTTTTTTTATATACATTTTTCCTTTTTTCTGTTTTATTTTTTTTTATATTTTATTTTATTGTAGATTTTTTTTTCTATTTTTATTAATGTTAGATCTTTGAAATATTTTTTTGTAGGATTGGAGTTTGTTTTGTGTGAAAGACCAGACTATTACGGCTCAAGTTAGTCTTCTAATTCATTATCTTTTATATTCGTGTTGAGATATTATATTTGAAATAATGTTGTAGGTGAGATATTGTTATGATGTTTGTTGAGATAATAATTCCGTATATAATTGATTATTTAGGATGTTTGTTGAGATATGTAGCTAAAATTTAAGTTGATTCTTGAGTTATTTCTTGTATATGAAATGTGTATGCATACTTCGTTTAGGTGCATGCTTCGTTGGTTAATTGATAGGTAGTTGTTTGGGTGTTGTTTGATTGAGTAATTGCAGAATGTGTTGCTAAAAAGTTGAAGTATTGTTAAAGAAAGTTAGTTTAAGTGTTGTTTTACATTCTTTTGTGTTATGTTGTTAGAGCTTGAGTTGGAATCAAGTAGAGTCGGAATTGGTTAATATATGGACATATATGCTTAAGGTTAGGTAACTTACTTCGTTACCTAATCAATGTGTTTTAAGTGATTTTTACATGTAGAATTACTAAGTGTTGCATTATTTAAAGTGTTGAAGTGACGAGGGGCATCCTCTTTGAGTCGTGGAAACTCACCCTCATTTACTAACATTAATTTCAGGTGAGCCAGAGTTGGGATTCATGGCTCAAGAGGCTGAGGTCAAGCCATTTGATGTCGTGCATTATGTGAATGAGTCTAATGCTCAAGAGCCCCATCGTTGTTAGTGCTTGCTTGGATATTTCCTATGTTATCTTTGTGTTTATGGTTATAATGTATGAAAGACTTGCACTTATGTAATATGTAATGTTGTAGCTTTATTTTAAGTTAGTAGTTTATAGTCTTTTTGTTGAATGATCAAAGTAAGCATGACTTGAGGAGCAGCAACTGGCGCACTCAAAATTGCTGAGCATCGTGACGCAATTGTAGGATAACATGACCTGGATGCGAGACAAGCGCCCATCTCCTGATCCAAACCAACACGATAATTAGTAGGTTTTAATTTGTTTTAAAAAAAAATTATAAACCTAATATTATGTACTTTATTTTGAAGATCTTTTAAATATTTAAATATGCATATATTAAATTAATTTTAGCTTTGTAAATATTAAATTTAATTTTTATTTTTTTTTAAATTATTGTGTGGCGACGAAATGGCGACAAAAACTTAGCTACCACATGGCGACTATTATTGGCTACCACATGGAGATGAAAGTTAATGAATAAAAATAATAATTAAAAAATTTGGCTACCTAGTGGCGACGATAAAATAGCCACCATATGGCCACCAAAATCGGCTAAAAATTTTGGCTACCAAATGGCGACCAACGTAAATAATTAATAAAAAAATTAAAATTTTTGGCTACCTAGTGGCGACAATAAAATAGCCACCATATGGCCACTAAAATCGGCTAAAAATTTTGGCTACCAAATGGCAACCAACGTAAATAATTAATAAATAAAAAATAAAAATTTTTGGCTACTTAATGGTGACGAAAGTATGGCTACCACATGGCCACCAAATTGTTGCTACAAAAATTGGCTACCATATGGCCACCAAATTAAATAATTAACAAAAAAAATATTTAAAATAATTTGCGACCTAATGGCGACAAAAAATGGCCACCATGGGGCGACCATGCATAATTAATTGATACAAAAATTAACGAATTAATTAATAAAATTGCTAATTATAAAAATTAACTAATAATTTATTTTTCTAAATATTGCGACCAAGGGGCTACGAAATGTAAAAAAATTACATATATATATATTTCCGATTTGGCCACCAAAATGCGACCAAATGATAAAATGGCGACAAGGGTTTTCTCGACGCTCAGTTTTTGGTCGCCCTTTGGTCGCCCAATGGGTGTAGGCGATGAAAGGGTGACGAGAAACCTTCGTCGCCCTAGACCAATTTTCTTGTAGTGTATTAACGTCCGTAGCAAAGCAGTAGCCATTTCGGTCGTAAATCGACCGTCGTCCACGGCTATGGATTGTTATTGTAGCCAATCCTTAGCGAATTGTCGCCAAATATCCGTAGCCTTTTGTCGGCACATTGTCGTAGCTATTCCATCGCTAATTAATTATTTAATTTAAAAAAAATAAAAACAATTATAAATATAAAAAATTTATATTAACTAAAAAAATTAAAAATACAAATTATTATTTACAAAAATTATAATATTTACAATAGATTTATAATATTTACAAAAAAAACTAATACAAAAATAATATTAATTTACAAAAAAAACTAAAATGATCTACTATTGTCTTCTAATCATCTCGCTCACATGATTTTAATGCTTGCAAAACTTTCTTTTTCTCTTTCTGTACTTTCTCATGCTCTTCCAAAGTCATATCCTATTACACCACAAACAAATATGCATAAATAACACACAAATATTGCTTGAAGATATTTAGAGCAGTTTAATTTATTAAATTCCTCATCTACATATATATATTGCCAAATTTCTTCTCCCGACACAATCTAACCAGTGAAATAGTAGTAAAAAGACACCAAAAGCTCATGAGTTAGAAGAGAAAATAGTTAATAAGAAACTTGGAATCAATCCAACGCTTCTACAATAAATATAATTGAATCTCCTAAGTAATATTTTGCGTATGGAAGTGTCGTTTATATGAAATTACCTTATTATCTACCCTTTTAATATATAATTTTTCGTATCACCAATGCCATTTGCATAAAAGGGGATACAAGTTGGAGAAAATTGATGCATACATATAGAAAAGAGAAATTCTACCACATTTTGAACCATTGTACGTCAGATCTCCACAGTCCTTAACAGGGATAATTTTATCGTCAAACATATAAGACAAATATTCAGTCACGTTCCCTCCACTGAGTATGCATTTAGAAAAGCTTGAAAACACAGGGACATAGTACTTGCAATACCACAATACTCAACTCTATATGAAGAATGATTATCTTCTCCAATATCATCCTTCCAATTCGATAAATACCCGAATGGATCATTCTCCACTTTTTCTTTAAATCTCAACAAAATTAATCCTAAATCACTTAACAAAAGAATTCCATTTAAGCACGTGATTCCATTATTTGAATTCTAAATTAGCATGACTCTATTATTTCAATTCTAAATTAGCTCAACTCTATTATTTCAACTCTAAATTAGCACATGACTTCATTATTTTCACATATAACAAAAGAATAGCACCACTAATCAAATAACATTTCATATTCGCTACATCGGCATTAACATATACATATTATCGGCATTAACATATATACATATTGAATTATAAGCGTAGTACATATTCAACTCTAAACTATTTACCTATAGATAGAGATAGGAATATGATGGTGGTGCTCTTGGTGGTGTTGATGATGCCCTTGATAGTAGTGATGGGGGTGGTACTCTTGGTTATGTCTTTGGTGGTGCCCTTGGTAGTGATGACGAATGAAAATTAAATAAATAAATGAAAAAACCAATAAATTACAAATAAAATATAGATTATATATATATACACATACAAATATAAACTAGTATATTGCACTACCTTTGATGGTGTTGGTGATGCCCTTGGTGGTGGTGGTGTCCTTGGTGTTGATGGTGTCACGCCCCGACCGAACGCGACAATAATCAGACAGAGTCTCCTCTTAATTACGGACATTCCAACACTTGTACAGTTATACTCAATGCCAACAACAAATACACAAGAACACCTTCTTGAAGCTTTGCTTATGCATAACATGCTAAACACAACATTTCTTCATAATAGGTCTATATAAGCCTAGCAATATTTACAAGTCCAAGTAATTTAAATTTCATGTTGTAGAAAGCTTCTAAGTCTCACAATATTAGTTAGACTTGTCTTTACTCACAAGTTCTCAAGATGAATTACAATCCATAAAACAAAGACTTTCTAAGTTAAAAAATAAGCTAAGTATGCTTTAGTTACATTTCCAAAGTGATTCATAAACTTGCAACTAAACTCTTTGATTTCCATAAGTCAAAAGCTATGATCTAACATGTGCATAATGGAACTTTGTTGCAAAACGAACTATAAAACTTGCAAAACATCATAATCCAATCGTTTAATTTAATATAACTCATAAAGCATTCACAACCAATAATTCAATCGTTTCACAAATCTAGTGATAGCAAAGTAGGCTACCACTTATAGCATTCACACATATTTTACCTAATTTCCGTTAGCAAGTAACTTGTACGAGAGTACCATTAAGTTCACTTGGTAATTATTTTTAGCAATCTAACTAGCTAACAACATAAACAAGTTTCCACTTGAAATCCAAGAAAATTTACAACATTCCAACTTTAGGCCTTATTTTGCAAGCATGTATCATGTATATATGTTGTATAAAATGTATGTAGGCTAAAAACACTCATTCAAGCATTTTATCAAACATATATTCAACATATTATACAACTACATCAAACAACAACACCCACAAAAAGTCTATAACTTTCAACAACATTCTACACATGTACTTCACATTTACTTCATAATAAACAACCTAGCATGTGAATTCATAGCCCAATTTAACACTAAAGGCCCAAAATATTGAAGTAGTATATTGTACTACCAAATAACATTTCATATTGCACAACCAAATATGACTATAATACAACATTTTTAATTCACACAATATTTATGCCAAATATAATACCAAATATTTATGTCAAATATCACTAAATAAAATTAGAAATAAACATAAAATTAAGTACAAAAACTATAGATTGAACAAATAAAAATATAAAATTCACACATACAAACATATATATATACACACGCATATATATACATATGTGTATAGTAGACAAAAAAGAGGAGAAATATAAACCTTAAACTATTTACCTATAGAAAAGAGAAAAGGAGATGGTGGTCATGGTCATGGTGCCCTTGGTGGTGGTGGTGGTACCCTTGGTGGTGTTGGTAGTGTTAGTGGTGCCCATGATGGTGGTTGGTGGTGGTGATGGTGCCTTTGGTAGTGGTGATGGTGGCAATGGTGGTAGTGGTGGTAGTAGTGGTTGATGGTAGTGCCTTAGAGAGAAAAGAAAGAAAATTTCGTAGAGAGAGAGAAGAGAGGGAAAAAAAGTAGAGGGAAATGAAAAAACTTGAAAAACATTTTGTAGTTGTAGGTTAAAAAAAACGCGGGCGACAGAATGGCAATGGGTTTGCATAGCAACAAAAAAAAAAAATTGTTTCACCGGAGGGCCGACCGGCCGGCTAGCGAGCCCTCCGGGGAGCCTTCCGGCCACACCGGTTGGCCAAGATTTTTTTTATTTTTTTATTTTTTTATTTATTTTTTTAAAAAAATATATCCTTTCTAAAACATCCCAAATTTATGTTTTTGCAATATTCATAGTTTTTTTTAATTTAGCTTTTTTTTTAAAAGTTTATATGTACTTTATTATATATATGATAGGTTTAGTTTAATTTAAATTAAGTTTGTATTAGCCAATTGATTTCTCTATAAAAGTACGCACGTTAATGAAATACGGACGAAGTTTATTTTTATTTGAAAATTTTGCAACCCAAGTAAAGTTTACTACGTTGTAGGTGCAGTCAAAATTCCATAATTCAAATTAAAAATGATAAACCTCAATTTTTTGTTGAAATCCATAGCCCAGCAGTAGCCAATTGGCTACTACTGGGCTACGAATAATTAATAATATGTATTATAACTTATTAATACATGTTAATATCTTCAAATTTTTCTTGTTTATGAAGTTTAAAAATAATGTGAAAGTTTTTCGACTCCTAGACTGAACGTTTATTAATATTAACGCAATGTTAAATGAAAATATGATAAGTTCGATTTAAACGGCAATTGATTTCTCTATAAAAGTATGCACGTTAATGAAATACGGACCAAGTTTATTTTTATTTAAAAAATTTGCAACTCAAGTAAAGTTACAACGTTGTAGCTGTAATCAAAATTCTATAATTCAAATTAAAAATGATAAACCTAGATTTTTTGTTGAAGTCCGTAGCCTAAAAGTACCTAATTGGCTACTGCTAGGCTACAGACAACTAATAATATGTATTATAACTTATTAATAGGTAGGAACAACGTATTAAAGCATGTTAATATCTTCATATTTTTCTTGTTTATAAAGTTTAGACACAATGTGAAAGTTTTTCGGCTCCTAGATTGAACGTTTATTAACATTAACACATTGTTAAGTGAAAACATGATAAGTTTGAATTAAACGGCAATTGATTTCTCTATAAAAGTACGCACGTTAATGAAATACGGACCAAATTCATTTTTATTTGAAAAATTTGCAACCCAAATAAAGTTTACTGCATTGTAGGTGCAATCAAAATTCTACAATTCAAATTAAAAATGATAAACCTCAATTTTTTGTTGAAGTTCGTAGCCCAACAGTAGCCAATTGGCTATTGCTGGGCTACAGAAGCGTTCCAGTCCGTAGCCCAATAGTAACCAATTGGCTACTGCTGGGCTACGGAAACTTTCCAGTCCGTAGCCTAGCAGTAGCCAATTGGCTATTGCTGGGCTACGGACAACTAATAATATGTATTATAACTTGTTAATAGGTAGGAACAACGTATTAAAAAATGTTAATATCTTCATTTTTTTTTTGTTTATGAAGTTTAGACACAATTTGAAAGTTTTTCGACTCCTAAACTGAACGTTTATTAATATTAACACAATGTTAAGTGAAAACATGACAAGTTCGATTTAAATGACAATTGATTTCTCTATAAAAGTACGCACATTAATGAAATACAGACCAAATTTATTTTTATTTAAAAAATTTGCAACTCAAGTAAAGTTACTACGTTGTAGATGCAATCAAAATTCTATAATTCAAATTAAAAACGATAAACCTAAGTTTTTTGTTGAAGTCCGTAGCCTAGCAGTAGCCAATTACTACTGCTGGGCTACGGAAGCGTTCCAGTCTATAGCCCAGCAGTAGCCAATTGGCTAGTCCTGGGCTATGAAAACGTTCCAGTCCATAGCCTAGGCTACTGCTGGGCTACGGACAACTAATAATATGTATTATAACTTGTTAATAGGTAGGAACAATATATTAAAATATGTTAATATCTTCATATTTTTCTTGTTTATGAAGTTTAGACACAATGTGAAAGTTTTTCGACTCCTAGACTGAACGTTTATTAACATTAACGCAATGTTAAGTGAAAACATTATAAGTTCGATTTAATCGGTAATTGATTTCTCTACGAAAGTACGCACGTTAATGAACTGCTGGGCTACAGAAACGTTCCAGTCCGTAGCATAGCAGTAGCCAATTGGCTACTGCTTGGCTATGGACAACTAATAATATATATTATAACTTGTTAATAGGTAGGAACAACGTATTAAAACATGTTAATATCTTCAAATTTTTTTTGTTTCTGAAGTTTAGACACAATGTGAAAGTTTTTCGACTCCTAGACTAAATATTTATTAACATTAACGCATTGTTAAGTGAAAACATGATAAGTTCGATTTAAACGGCAATTGATTTCTATATAAAAGTACGCACGTTAATGAAATACGGACTAAATTCATTTTTATTTGAAAAATTTGCAACTCAAGTAAAGTTTACTGCGTTATAGGTGCAATCAAAATTTCATAATTCAAATTAAAAATGATAAACCTCAATTTTTTGTTGAAATCCGTAGCCCAACAGTAGCCAATTGGCTATTGTTGGGCTACGAAAGCGTTCCAGTCCGTAGCCCAGCAGTAACCAATTGGCTAATGCTGGGTTGCGGAAACGTTCTAGTTCGTAGCCTAGCAGTAGCCAATTGGCTACTACTGGGCTACGGACAACTAATAATATGTATTATAACTTGTTTATAGGTAGGAACAACGTATTAAAACATGTTAATATCTTTTTTCTTTTTATGAAGTTTAGACACAATGTGAAAGTTTTTCGACTCCTAAACTGAACGTTTATTAACATTAACGCAATGTTAAGTGAAAATATGATAAGTTCGATTTAAAGGCAATTGATTTCTCTATAATAGTACGCATGTTAATGAAATACGGACTAAGTTTATTTTTATTTATAAAATTTGCAACTCAAGTAAAGTTACTACGTTGTAGATGTAATCAAAATTCTATAATTCAAATTAAAAATGATAAACCTAGGTTTTTTGTTGAAGTCCGTAGCCTAGCAGTAGCCAATTGCTACTGCGGGGCTACAGAAGCGTTCCAGTCCGTAGCCCAGCAGTAGCCAATTGGCTAGTCTTGGGCTACGAAAACGTTCTAGTCCGTAGCCTAGCAGTAGCCAATTGACTAGTGTTGGACTATAGACAACTAATAATATGTATTATAACTTGTTAATAGGTAAGAACAACGTATTAAAACATGTTAATATATTCATATTTTTCTTGTTTATGAAGTTTAGGCACAATGTGAAAGTTTTTCGACTCCTAGACTGAACGTTTATTAACATTAACTCAATGTTAAGTGAAAACGTGTTAAGTTCGATTTAAACGGCAATTGGTTTCTCTATAAAAGTACCCACGTTAATGAAATACGGACCAAGTTTATTTTTATTTGAAAATTTTGCAACCCAAGTAAAGTTTACTACGTTGTAGGTGCAATCAAAATTCCATAATTCAAATTAAAAATGATAAACCTCGATTTTTTGTTGAAGTCTGTATGTGAAGCCCGTACAAAACATCATATGCATACCATATTATTTAAAATGTGATTATATTGATTTAGGTACATTTGAGTGATTTTATGTGTAATTACCTCATTTTATGTGCACATGCTACGTATAATGTGCATTTACATTATTTTATGTGCACATGCCTCGTTTAATTTTAACGTGTATTTAAATTTAATTATGTGTCTTTGAGAGATTTAGATAACGTAGATAATAATTAATCATATTACATACACTAGCTAACTAAATAATTGAACTAGAACTAAAATGGCAAACTAGAAGATACACATTTAGTTAGGGGAGGCAATGTGGTCTTTTGGTAACCAAACTAAAATATCCTAACAAAACACACACAAACACCACTCAACGCACGCAAAAACACTACACATACACACCTATCAGGCAACACACACAACACACGATTAGACGAAGGCGAGAGGAGAAAGAAGAGAGAAAAGAGAAAGAAGGAAGGAGAAGGAAGTTTAGCCATTTTTGTGTCATCCTCAAGCTATTCTCTTGCTCATACAAGCTATCTATCACTCGTTCTTCCATTCAAATTCAAAAGCCAAGGTGAGAGTTTTGTCATAAATGGTTTTAAAAGATTCATTCAAATTTATTAATGTTCATTTTGTGATAATATTGTTATAGCTTACATATCTAAGCTTGGATGATGAGAAATTTGTGTATATGTGTTGTAGATCTAAGAATTGAAAATGTATGTTCGGTGTTCTAGTTTGTTGAGGAGAGGTGATTTGGGTGGAGTTTGAACCCTTATATGATGCCCACAAGCTACATTGAACATGCTTGATTGATGGTAGGAGGTTGTGTGGATTGATAGATTGATTTTTGAGGAAATTGTGTCTTTCCCGTGCAGCTATCCGAGCGTTACAGCCCCTATCCGGTTGCCCAGATAGAGGCCATAACGCCTGGCAGAAAACTCCCATCTGGGCATTACCTATTTTATCCGGTTGACCGGATAAAGGCTACAATGCCTGGATGTTTGACAGCTCTGCGTAGTGATTTTTCGGAGGTCATATCTCATTCGCTTCAACTCTGAATTTCATTTCGTTTGATTCTAGAACTATCTACATTCGATAAGCTTAAATTATAGACCAAAAACAGATTAATTGGAGTTTGGGAAATAGGCAAATTTATCTCCAAAGTTAGACTAATGCAGAAGCATTGACCAAAATGCAAGGATCTTGTTTTAGAGATTCCAGAAGCTACTGACGTCGGATTGAGGCACGATCGGATACGTTAGAACTATATTGAACCCTATATTATTAAGGTGGAATATAATTGTGGTTTTATTGTATTTTCTTGATGTCATATGTCTAGCTTGATCAATAACCATTTAGAAGCATTAATTGTAGTACTACGAATGTTTATAAATGCGAGGTGTTCACATGTTTGCTTACTAAGCCATATGATATAAACTTGAACATGCTTGAATCATGTAATTACTTAGTATTCTTGAATAAATTTGGCTTATGTATAAGTTTGAACATGCTTGGATTATGCTCAAATCATGAATATACTTGTTACTTGCTAATTGGCTATACATATGTTTTACCTAGTTTGGTTAATCTAGGAGAGAAAGTGTTAAATGGACCAAAGCACAACACTACTTTGATGGTGGAAGTGACATCTTAGATTCGTATGAACACCTTCTCAATTTCTTTCCCACTTTATCTTATTGTTCTCGCTAGGCTCATTGTTACCTCAGGAGTATAACCTCGCCGAGCTCTTTGTTACCCTAGGAGAGTTGGCTCATATTGATCTCGCTAGGCTCATTGTTACCTCGGGAGTATAACCTCATCGAGCTCTTTGTTACCCTAGGAGAATCAACTCTTGTTTACCTCGCTGGGCTCATTGTTACCTTGGGAGTAAACCTCGCCGAGCTCTTTGTTACCCTAGGAGCATCTTGTCATGGTTTGGGTTATCTCTGGAATGGCCTCTTGTTACACATATTAAGGAAGACTTAATAAGAAGTTCTGAGACTGGCCACCTACATCAAGTTCATGAAGTTATATTCTTTCATTGCAACCAATCTCGCTTGGTCCCTTGAGGTCCTCAGAGAGAAGAGTTGCCCATATATTTTGAATCAAGTTGTTTTCATTCCTGTTAACTGTTCTATACTTCGAGTATGAAGTTAATCTTGATATTTTGTTATACGTGATTAACTGTTGTATATGCATAGCACGGTTTTACAAACAAGTTTGTGAAATGATAAAACCTTTGCAAAAACCTTTCATCGTTCATCCTCACTGAGCTATATGCAGGATTAGTTCACCCTCTTTTAACAATTTCAGGTAAAGATTAGCCCGAGCAAGCTCCCATATGGTTGCAAGATTCATTGATGTGATGAGTTGGATTCCTGCTTATATGATCTACATGCCTACATGCGAAGATGTATTCCCTGTTGTAATAAGCATGATTTGGTTTAATTGAACTGTTTAAACTATTGTAATATTATTTTGGTCAACTAGATACCTAGCTAAGTGATTACTCTATTTAGTAGACTTAGGTTTGGAATGTTGGTAGGTAGACTCGGGTATTGTAACATGTATCAGGGTGTTGAAACCCACTAAGACTGATATGAATGATGAGAATTTTGGAAGTCTTTTGGGAACTTCTTATGGAATATTATAACTGTTCAAGGTGCTACTATCAAATCTTGCAGGTTTTAAGCATTGACACATCATGTTTCGGCCTTAACCTAACAATAGGTCGGGGTCGGGGTCGGGGTATGACACCTAAAGTGGTATCGGAGCTTAGCTCATTAGCTAGGCACAAGCTGGGTTTAGAACCTCTGGTCTGCGGGTAAGAGACCTAGGATGGGAGCATACTTGGGTGTCTATATGTGTTTATGTGAACTTACGTGATATACGTGCTTGTGTGGGTCTTACGTGCCTATCATGCCATAAATGTTTCTTGCTTATATGAAATCCATATGTTAGATATAATTATAATATTTGCATGATTAAGAGTATTGATAGGACATATATTCTTGTTTAACATCATGCATACATGTCATGTAACTCATGTTTTACCTAATGCATACATACCATATAACCATGAATGGCATCCATACCACAGATGGCAGGGTATAGCATTCACAGGGACACTGGGACTCTAGAGGCAGAGAACGATTATCAAGCAAATCCTGGAAGGGAGATGTTTGGTTTGATAGCAATCGTCGTGGATAAAATGAGTCGGATCATAGAGAACCCACCAATGGGAGCAGTGGATAATAATAGGGGAAACGAGGATAATACATTGAAGGATTTCTTGAGCTATGGACCTCCCAAGTTCCTTGGTGAACCAGATGATAGAAAAGCCAAAGTTTGGTTGGTTAAAGTTGAAAAGATATATGTTGCTCTTGATTACCGTGATGAAAGAAATGTGGTTTTCGCAGTGTTCTTGTTAGAAGAAGATGCAGAGCAATGGTGGAGAACATAAAAACTTTGTTGGGAATGTGATAGTACGCCAGTCACCTGGGTTAACTTTGTCAACTCTTTCAAGGGAAATTACATTACAGAAGTAGCCCGAGAGAGGAAAGAAGAAGAGTTTCTTACTTTGAAACAAGATGGAATGTCTGTGGTTCAATATGAAGCTCGTTTTAACAGGTTCTTTCATTATCTCCCTGAGTTAGTCCAGACAGAAAACATGAGGATCAAGCAATTCATTTGAGGATTAAGGCCCGAGATTCAGGATTTCTTAGCTTCACATCGCTTCACATCCTATAGCGATATGTTAGACTCGGCATCCTACGTTGAGAAGAGGCAACTTGAAACTCGAAGTGGGCCAAGTCAATGCAACAAAAGACCGTTCTTATCTCAGATAGGGCCCTATCCGACCCAGAGTCAAGAACCACCCATTGTTGCAAGAACATAACTTAGTGCCTTCATTACTAAGACAACTTGAGGATCATCAAATAATCCAGCTACCTCTCAGAAGGTTATGTGTAATCATTGCAACCGGAAGGGGCACACTGAAGCTGAGTGTTGGAGGAAGTCTGGTAGGTGCATTGGGTACGAAAGTGACGAACACCGAGCTAAGGAATGCCCTAAATGGCTGGTTAAAGGTAGACCGAGACAACCTGCAAGAAATGCTCTAGCTCGTAGAGTTCAGACTTAAGGTTATGCAATGGATCTAGGGGGACGTCCAGAGGCAACAGCCACGGTTGAAGGTAGATTTTAATTTTAAACCAGTTGCTAGAGTATTGTTTGACTTCTGTTACTCATAATTTCATCATACTTCCTTGAATGCAATGTGTTGATATACAAGTCAATAAATTACCCTACATCATTGAAGTTAGCATGAAATTGAATATTGTAATGAGATGGTATGTGGAACTGAAACGTGAGAAAACCCAAGGAAGGATCGAAGATTGTTGTTGGTCTCAACTTATCTGATGATCGTCTTGGGTATTCTTCTATGGAGCTCTTATTTGGTATTCTTGGTGGTATTCTTAAATGGGATTCTTATTGGTGATCTTTTTCCGTATTTTCATATGGTATTCGTATTCGGTATTCTTACTTCGGTTTTCTTACACGGGGAATTCTCATTGGTATTCGATCTTCAGTGTTCGACATCTTTATCCGGGATCTTATTTCGATATATTTATATGGCCTTCCTATAAGAAGTTCTTGTTTGGTTTTAGTCAAGGTATTCTTGCTCGACATTTCTATTTAGCAGCAATAGTAATGGGTAATCTTCCTCAACGGCCATTAGAATTCTTATAAGTAGTGTTGCATCCGTAGTGCCTGGCTATTTTCATGGAAGCAAATTCTTATTCGTTGGTTGGGATTGTTGAGGTTACTTTCATCATTCGAGTTATTTCAAGAATGAAGTAGGAATTGCGATGGCGCAATTCTGTTAAGGAAAGAAGGATGTGAAGCCCGCACAAAACATCATATGCATACCATATTATTTAAAATGTGATTATATTGATTAAGGTACATTTGAGTGATTTTATGTATAATTACCTCATTTTATGTGCACCTACATCATATAATGTGCATTTACATCGCTTTATGTGCACATGGCTCGTTTAATTTTAACGTGTATTTAAATTTAATTATGTGTCTTTGAGTGATTTAGATAACGTAGATAATAATTAAATCATATTACATACACTAGCTAACTAAATAATTGAACTAGAACTAAAATCTCAAACTAGAAGATAGATATTTAGTTGCGGGGGCAAGGTGGTCTTTTGGTAACCAAACTAAAATATCCTAACAAAACACACACAAAAACACTACACACACACACCCATCAGGAAACACACACAACACACGATTAGACGAAGGGGAGAGGAGAAAGAAGAGAGAAAAGAGAAAGAAATTTAGCCATTTTTGTGTCATCCTCAAGCTATTCTCTTGCTCATACAAGCTATCTATCACTCATTCTTCTATTCAAATTCAAAAGCTAAGATGAGAGATTTTTCATAAATGGTTTTAAAAGATTCATTCAAGTTTATTAATGTTCATTTTGTGATAATATTGTTATAGCTTACATATCTAAGCTTGGATGATGAGAAGTTTGTGTATATGTGTTGTAGATCTAAGAATTGAAAATGTATGTTGGGTGTTGTGGTCTGTTGAGGAGAGGTGATTTGGGTGGAGTTTGAACCCTTATATGATGCCCACAAGCTACATTGAACATGTTTGATTGATGGTAGGAGGTTGTGTGGACTGATAGGTTAATTTTTGAGGAAATTGTATCTTTCCCGTGCAGCTATCCGGGCGTTACAGCCCCTATCCGGTCGCCCGGATAGAGGCCATAACGCTCGGCAAAAAACTCCCATCTGAGCGATACCTGCTTTATCCAGTCGATCGGATGAAGGCTACAATGCCTGGATGTTTGACAGCTCTGCGCAGTGATTTTCCGGAGGCCATATCTCATTCGTTTCAATTCCGAATTTCATTCTGTTTCATTCTAGAACTATCTACATTCGATAAGCTTCAATTATAGACGAAAAACAGATTAATTGGAGTTTGGAAAATAGGAAAGTTTATCTCCAAAGTTAGGCTAATGCAGAAGCATTGACCAAAATGCAAGGATCTTGTTTTAGAGATTTCGGAAACTACCGACGTCGGATTGAGACACGGTCGGATACGTTAGAACCATATTAAACCCTAGATTATTAAGGTGGAATGTCATATGTCTAGCTTGATCAATAACCATTTAGAAGCATTAATTGTGGTACTACGAATGTTTATAAATGCGAGGTGTTCACATGTTTGCTTACTAAGCCATATGATATAAACTTGAACATGCTTGAATCATGTAATTACTTAGTATGATTGAATAAATTTGGCTTATGTATAAGTTTGAACATGCTTGGATTATGCTTAAATCATGAATATACTTGTTACTTGCTAATTGGCTATACACATATTTTACCTAGTTTGGTTAATCTAGGAGAGAAAGTGTTATACGGACCAAAGCACAATACTACTTTGATGGTGGAAGTGACCTCTTAGATCCGTATGAACACCTTCTCGATTTCTTTCCCACTTTATCTTAGCGCTCTCGCTAGGTTTATTGTTACCTCGAGAGTATAACCTCACCGAGCTCTTTGTTACCCTAGGAGAATTAGCTTATATTGATCTCGCTAGGCTCATTGTTACCTCGGGAGTATAACCTCGTCGAGCTCTTTGTTACCCTAGAAGAATCAACTCTTGTTTACCTCGCTGGGCTCATTGTTACCTTAGGAGTAAACCTCGCCGAGCTCTTTGTTACCCTAGGAGGATCTTGTCATGGTTTGGGTTATCTCTGGAATGGCCTCTTGTTACACATATTAAGGAAGACTTGATAAGAAGTTCTGAGACTGGCCACCTCCATCAAGTTCATGAAGTTATATTATTTCATTGCAACCAATCTCGCTTGGTCCCTTGTGGTCCTCGGAGAGAAGAGTTGCTCATCTATTTTGAATCAAGTTGTTTTCATTCCTGTTAACTGTTTTATACTTCTAGTATGAAGTTAATCTTGATATTTTGTTATACGTGATTAACTGTTGTATATGCATAACACAGTTTTACAAACAAGTTTGCGAAATGATAAAACCTTTGTGAAAACCCTTCCTCGTTCATTCTCACTGAGCTATATGCAGGATTAGCTCACCCTCTTTTAACAATTTCAGGTGAAGATTAGCCCGAGCAAGCTCCCATATGGTTGCAAGCTTCATTGATGTGATGAGTTGGATTCCTGCTTATGAGATCTACATGCCTACATGCGAAGATGTATTCCTTGTTGTAATAAGCATGATTTGGTTTAATTGAATTTTTTAAACTATTGTAATATTATTTTGGTCAACTAGATACCTAGTTAAGCGATTACTCTATTTAGTAGACTTAGGTTTGGAATGTTGGCAGGTAGACTCGAGTATTGTAACATATATTAGGGTATTGAAACCCACTAAGGCCGATATGAATGATGAGAATTTTGGAAGTCTTTTAGGAACTTCTTGTGGAATATTATAACTGTTTAGGGTGCTACTATCAAATCTTGCAGGTTTTAAGCATTGACACGTCATTTTCGGCCTTAACTTAGCGATGGGTCGGGGTCAGAGTGTGACACCGTAACGTAGCAGTAGCCAATTGCCTACTGCTGGGCTACGGAAGCGTTCTAGGCCGTAGCCCAGTACTAACCAATTGGCTACTGCTGGGCTACGAAAACGTTCCAGTTCGTAGCCTAGCAGTAACCAATTGTCTACTACTGGGCTACAGACAACAAATAATATGTATTATATATTGTTAATAGGTAGGAACAACGTATTAAAACAAGTTAATATCTTCATATTTTTTTGTTTATTAAGTTTAGACACAATGTGAAAGTTTTTCGACTCTTAGACTAAACGTTTATTAACATTAACGCAATGTTAAGTAAAAACATGATAAGTTCGATTTAAACGGCAATTGATTTCTATATAAAAGTACGCATGTTAATGAAATACGGACCAATTTTTTTTTATATAAAAAATTTGCAACTCAAGTAAAGTTACTACGTTGTAGATGCAATCAAAATTATTCAAATTAAAAACGATAAACCTTGGTTTTTTGTTGAAGTCCGTATGGCTACTGCTAGCCTACGGACAACTAATAATATGTATTATAACTTGTTAGTAGGTAGGAACAACGTATTAAAACATGTTAATATCTTCATATTTTTCTTTTTTATAAAGTTTAGACACAAGGTGAAAGTTTTTCGACTACTAAACTGAACGTTTATTAATGTTAACGCAATGTTAAGTGAAAACATGATAAGTTCAATTTAAACGGCAATCGATTTGTCTATAAAAATACGCACGTTAATGAAATACGGACCAAGTTTATTTTTATTTTAAAATTTTGCAACTCAAGTGAAATTACTACGTTGTAGGTGCAATCAAAATTCTATAATTCAAACTAAAAATGATAAACCTCAATTTTTTGTTGAAATCTGTAGCCTAGTAGTTGCCAATTGGCTACTGCTAGGCTACGGACAACTAATATTATGTATTATAACTTGTTAATAGGTAGGAACAATGTACTAAAACATGTTAATATATTCATATTTTTCTTGTTTATGAAGTTTAGGCATAGTGTGAAAGTTTTTTGATTCCTAGACTGAACGTTTATTAACATTAACGCAATGTTAAGTGAAAACATGATAAGTTCGATTTAAACGGCAATTCATTTCTCTATAAAAATTCGCACGTTAATGAAATACGGACCAAGTTTATTTTTATTTGAAAAATTTACAAATCAAGTAAAGTTTACTACGTTGTATGTGCAATCAAAATTTCATAATTCAAATTAAAAATGATAAACCTCAATTTTTTGTTGAAATCTGTTGGCTACTGCTGGTCTACGGAAGCGTTCAAATCCGTAGCTCAGCAGTAGCCAATTAGCTACGGAAACGTTCCAGTCCGTAGCTTAGCAGTAGCCAATTGTCTACTACTGGGCTACGAACAACTAATAATATGTATTATAACTTGTTAATAAGTAGGAACAACGTATTAAAACATGTTAATATCTTCATATTTTTCTTGTTTATGAAGTTTAAACAAAGTGTGAATTTTTTTTGACTCCTAGACTGAATGTTTATTAACATTAACGCAAAGTTAAGTGAAAACATGATAAGTTTAATTTAAACGAAAATTGATTTCTCTATAAAAGTACGCACGTTAATGAAATACGGACCAAGTTTATTTTTATTTGAAAATTTTACAACCCAAGTAAAGTTTACTACGTTGTAGGTGCAATCAAATTTTCATAATTCAAATTAAAAACGATAAACCTCAATTTTTTGTTGAAGTACGGAAACGTTCCAGTCCGTAGCGGATAACTAATAATATGTATTATAACTTGTTAATAGGTAGGAACAACGTATTAAAACATATTAATATCTTCATATTTTTCTTGTTTATGAAGTTTAGACACAATGTTAAAGTTTTTCGACTCCTAGACTCAACGTTTATTAACATTAACGCAATGTTAAGTGAAAACATGATAAGTTTGATTTAAACGGCAATTGATTTCTTTATAAAAGTATGCACGTTAATGAAATACGGACCAAGTTTATTTTTATTTAAAAAATTTACAAGTCAAGTAAAGTTACTATGTTGTAGGTGAAATCAAAATTCTATAATTCAAATTAAAAATGATAAACATAGGTTTTTGTTGAAGTCTGTAGCCTAGCAGTAGCCAATTGGCTACTATTGGGCTACAGAATTGTTCTAGTCCGTAGCCCAAAAGTAGTCAATTGGCTACTGCTGGGCTACAAATTTGATTATTTTATTTTTTTCTATTTAATTAAAATATCCGTATTTATTTTTTTAAAACATTTTTTGAATAATATATATAGTCCGTAGCCAATCTGTGGCTATTGGCCACTACATGGCTACAGACTTTTTTATGAATTTTTTTGTCGAATTAATTAAATAAGTCGTAGCTAGTCCGTAGCAAATTTGCCACGGCTAGGCTACGAAATATTATTTTTTATTTTTTTATTAATTAAAATTATAGTCCGTAATTAATCCGTAGCAAAGTTTTGTCGCCATTTCAACGGGGCCTAAGTTGGCTACTGCTGGGCTACAGAATTTTTTTCCCGTAGCAATTCTGTAGCCTGGCAGTAGCGAATTTACTACGAAAAAAATCCGTCGGCCAATTTCGTCACCCGAGCGCTATTTTCTTGTAGTGGTACCTTTCAACTTCACCTTTAACATTCTTTTTCATCTTGTAAACCCGCTTTACTCCAATGGCTTTGTGGCCTTTGGGTAAAGTTGTAAGCTCCCAAGTGTCATTCTTTTTTATTTCCTTGATTTCTTCGTCCATGGCTTGTCTCCATCTTTCACTCTCGTTAGCTTCCTCAAAGCTTATTGGCTCACAATCAGCAAGCAGGCAAAAGAGAGTCAGTTCATCATTTAAATTTCGAGTTACCTCATAAATTTCATCCAAGCTTCTGAAACGGGGGGGTCTTTTCATGCGAACTTGAACCTGTTGAAGTTATGTCTCCTTGAGATGAAGTTGGAGCTTGATATGGAGATGGAGTTTGAGTTTGATTTGGAGTTGGAGATGGAGTTGGAGACATAGAGTCTTCATTGACTTCTACTTCTTGCTCCTGTATGGGTAAGAATTTGTATTCCTTTTTCTCTTTGACATTCCAATCCCATTCAGCTTCTTCATCAAATTGGACATCTCTACTCACAATAATTCTACCATTAGCAGGATTGTAGAGCTTGTATGCTTTGGAACTATTTTCATACCCAATGAAAACTAGCTTTTGGCTTTTGTCATCAAACTTGATTCGATTTTGATCAGGAACATGAGCATAAGCAATGCTTCCGAAAACCCGTAAGTGCTTGATTGTTGGCTTTCTTCCACTCCATGCTTCTAATGGTGTCTTGTCAGAGAGACTTTTTGTGACACAACGATTCAACAGATAGACTGCGCAATCAACTGCTTCAGTCCAAAATTCTTTAGGCATACTTTTAGACTTCAACATGCTTCGAACCATCTCAAGAACAACTCTATTTTTTCTCTCAGCAACTCCATTCTGTTGAGGTGATCGAGGAGCTGTCAAAGGGCGTCGAATGCCATTTTCTTCACAAAAATTATTGAATTCTTTTGATGTGAATTCTCTACCTCTATTAGATCTCAAAGCTTTGATCTCCTAACCACTTTCTTTTTCAGCAAGAGCTTTAAATTTTTTGAACTTGTAAAAAGTTTCAGATTTTTCTTTTAAAAAATAAGCCCAAGTCTTGCGGCTATAATCATTAATAAAAATGATAAAATATTTATTTTTACCGTAGGAGCAAGGATTAATTGGCCCGCAAATATCAGTATGGACAAGTTCTAGTGGTCTCGTTGTTCTTGATGTAGCCTCATTTGGAAAACTTTTTCTAGCTTGTTTTCCAAAAAGACATCTCTCAAAAATCTGTTTCGGATGATTAATGGAAGGCAATCCATGCACCATATTTTTTCTTGACATTAAAGAAAGATTTTCAAAATTTATGTGGCCAAATCTCAAGTGCTATAACCATGAAACTTCTTTTACACAGGCTTTAAGACATTTTACAACATCGTTTTGAATATTTAATAAAAATAATATATTTCTTGTCATAGGCACTTTTGTTATCAAACAATTATTTTCATCGTTTATTACACAATGTTTATCTTCCAATAAAATTGTATAATTTTTCTCAAGAAGTTGACCAAGACTCAAAATATTAGTTTTTAATTTTGGCACATAATAAACTTCAGAAATAAAACGATGCCTTCCATCTTTCAAATGGATTAAAATTTTATCTTTTCCTTCCACTGAGACCATAGAGGCATCTCCAAATTTAACATTGCCCTTGACAGTTTCATCGAGTTCTGCGAATATACTCCTTTGTCCAGTCATGTGATTACATGCACCTGTATCAAGATGCCATGAAGTATCTCCTCCATCTCGTTCGCCATGATGAGTCATCAACAATGTAATCTCTTCTTCCCCTTCTTGTTTTTCAGCAAAATTCATTTTTTCGTCCACAACTTTAGGATTATTTCTACATTCATTAGCATAATGACCATATTTTTTAGAATTGTAACATTGAACTTGCGATTTGTCATACATTTGTCCTGAATAATTGCCTTTTCCACGCCCAGGTTTATGCGAATTTTGATTTTTCTCTTCTTGATTAAATCATCCTCTTCCACCACGTCCTCATCCTCATCCTTGGTTTTGGCCTCGACCTCTACCACGTCCATGTCCACGACCACGTCCTTTTTGTCTTCCATCATTGCCAAAGTTTTCTTCTTTCTTCAAAGCGAGATTACTTTGAAGAAATTTTTCCAAGACTTTTTGGTTCTTCTTTTTGTGTCTTTCTTCATGAGCTTGTAACGAGCCCATGAGTTCATCAACGGATATGTCATCTAATCTTTTGATTCCTCAATCGCTACAACAATATATTCATATTTTGGATGCAAAGAACGAATGATCTTTTCTACAATAAGAGTATCTTTTAAATCTTCTCCATATTTTTTTAGTTGGTTAAAAAACCACCAAAACTCTCAAAATATAATCTGAAATAGATTCACCATCATTCATATGGAGAGATTAAAACTCACCTCTTAAAGTTTGTAAACGAACCTTTTTCACCTTGTCTACCCTTTTTTGTGATTTTTGGAGAGTTTCCCATGCTTGTTTGGCAGTAGTCGCGCATGAGATTTTCTCGAACATAGTTTCATCCAAACATAGATGGATGATAGAGAGAGCTTGTTGATCCTTCTTGCGATCTTTTACCAATGCGTCTTTTTGATTTTGACTCAAAACTTCATATTCTTTAGGTTCTATGTAGCCTTTCTCTATCATCTCCCAAGCATCTTGTGAGCCAATGAGAGTCTTCACACGAATAGACCATTTATCATAATTATCCTTAGTGAGGCGAGAAAATTGAAAAGGAAACATACTATTCCCTATCATCTTTACCTAGCTCTGATACCACTTTGTTGGAATATGGAAGAGACTATTTTATTGTAGAGATAAATAAGAAGGAAAAATAATATGGAGACTCTAAACAAACTATTTATTGCTCTAATATTTGGTATGACTACGATTGAAAAAACTGACCCCTATTTATAGATTCACAAAAATCCTATATCAATTAGGATATGGTTCTAAAAAATCATTACCCACTAGGAAAAACTATCTAGTCAAAATCCAATTTAAATCTAACTAGAACTTATTATTTAATAGAGTCCTAATTCTAATCAAGTTTATCTTCTAACACCTGCTGTAGAAGCTGAAAATAATGGCATAGTTAATGGCAATGGTGGAGCAGCTGAGGTAGGAGGCGAAGAACAAAAAGTTGCTTCTAACGGTTTCATAGTTGATATAGAAGCCGAAGGGCCTATTGTAGAAGCTGAAAATAATGTCATAGTTAATGGCAATGATGGAGCAGCTGAGGTAGGAGGCGAAGAACAAGAAGTTGCTGCTAACGTTTTCATAGTTGATGAAGAAGCCGAAGGGCCAACTATCACGATACAGTTCTCCTACGACACCCCACTCCTTCATGGTGCGCATTGGGGGACCCAAGGGTATATGGACTTCCAGTATTCAATTGTCCGAATCAATGCATTTCCAATTATGTAGATTTGTCTCTCTGGAACTTAGTTGTTCAGATTTATTCACATTTTTACCAAAACACAAAAGAGAAAACAAAGCTATTCATATTACTTGTCTGTTTCATTTCCCTTTCCATCATTCTTTCATCTCTAACTATGGACATTTCTTGCTATTGTAAAGCCAGTTTATTTGCAGAAGAAAAGAGGCCTTTTTTTTTTAACATATTATATGCAGTGGTACCAAGTGCAATGCCAAGTATTTGTTTATATATATATATATATATGGTCCATCTGCACAAAGTGGTGCTCAGACTCAGATCCAGTTTTAGGATCTTTGTACCCTTAGAATGACAGCCTCAGATTTTTTGTTCTGCGAGTGCAGCTAAGGCTCTCAAGTCTCATGTATAGACTCACTCCCTTTCTTTTCCATAGAGTAGAAGATTAGGCACCAGAAGTTCTACTTCTACTTATCCTCAGGCTAAACAACAAATTTAGTCGTAGGTAGGGTCCGGTAGCTGCTCTTCACATGAACCATTGGGATTGGATAACCCCAACAAGGTTGTGTATCTGTGCCTGTGCCTTAGTCATATGAACCATTGGGATTAGGATAGCTGCAACAAGGTTGTGTCCAGCATCAACACCAGGACCCTACCCAAGCTCAACCAAAGTTCCACAGGCATGTGCAATTTTCAGCACCAGGCTCATCCTAAAAAATACCAGGCCCATCCTCAAAAATACCAGGCCATTACCCAGGGGAGGGAAGTGGCCAGGGAAGTGAACAGCATAAGTTTTCATCCCATTCAGCTCATATAACAACTGCTTTCTGCTTGCATAATGTAGCTGCTTGTCCTCAGGCTCACCTGAACAGGGCAATTCTTATCCTCAAAACATCTCTCAAGTTAAAATTGAAAGGAGTTAAGGATAAGCTTCTGCCTCTATTCCTTGAGCAATGACCTCTCGAAATTATATGTTATGTCTTCTACAGAGTCTCAATTTTACCTTTTTTTCTTTAACCCCCACCCTCACATATATGCCTCTTACTCCCATTAAATTTGAACCCTAATCTCTCAACAGTTAGAGAGAATAGTCCATCACTAGACTACTCCTAGATCTTGAGTCAGTGCACCAAACCCCCATATACTTTAGCGAAAGTGCACAATACTCCCTATAGTTCAAAAATCCCATGAACTAGTCCTTATGTTTTTTAAAGGGTAAAATCCATTTTAGTCCCTCAGGTTTGCTCTAAAGACCAAATTGGTCCCTCAGGTTTACAAAAAGATCAAAGAGGTCCCTCCAGTTAACTTTTGTTAGTCAAATGTTAACAGTCAAAGGGTTGACCGAGTTAAAAGACCATTATATCCTTAGCCAACATATATTAAAAAAGAAAATTACAATAAAACTCTAAATCAGTCTAAAAAAAACATAATTCACATAATTCGCGTAGGAAAAAAAATAAAAACTAAAAAATATCAGTTCAAACATAAACAAATTAAAGTTAGTAATATATCGTTAAAAAATAAACAATCATGATTCATCATCTTCTCTGACCGGTACCCTCACTGCTAATTATGTCGATGATGATTATTTATTTTTTAACGATGTATTACTGACTTTAATTTGTTTATGTTTGAACGGATATTTTTTAGTTTTTGGTTTTTTTTTCCTACACAAATGATGTGAATTATGTTTTTTTAGACTGATTTAGACTTTTATTGTAATTTTATTTTATAATATATGTTGCCTAAGGATATAATGGTCTTCTAACTCAGTCAACCCTTTGACTATTAATATTTGGCTAACAAAAGTTAACTGGAGGGACCTCTTTGATCTTTTTACAAACCTGAGGGACCAATTTGGTCTTTAGAGCAAACCTCAGGGACTAAAATAGTTTTTGTCCGTTTTTTAAAAGTGCACAAAATCCCCTACAGTTAAAAAATCTGTCATATTTAACGGATTTTATAAAAATAAACGTAAATACCCTCAATTTTTTTTAATTTCTCTTTATTGTCCTTTTCTCTTTTGTTTAGACCAAAAAAATAAAAGAAAAAAAAATATATATATATACACACAAAAAAAAAAAATACACACACACACACACACACATATATATATACCACACACACATAACAGGTTGGGTATGGGGGGGATTGGTGATGGGCTAGGTAAGGGTGGGGTGGTTAGCGGGCTGAGGGTGGGGGGTGACGGACTGGGTGACAGGCTGGGTGGGGTGGGGTGGGGTGTTGGGTGTTAGGGAAGATGACTATTTTTATTTTTTATTTATTTATTTATTCTTTTTTGTAAATGGTAATTTGGTTAATTCTAATAATTATTTAACAGATAAATTCGTTAAAAATTAATAAAAATCTCACTTAACGCGTGTGAAATATACTCTCGGTTAAATTTAACGAATTTTTTAACGACAGGGGATGTTGTACACTTTTAAAAAATCACAAGGACTAGTTCAGGGGATTTTTGAACTATAGGGGGTGTTATACACTTTCACTAAAGTACAGGGGATCTAATGCATTTCACCCTAATTTTACCTTGACAAAAGATAGTTTTAAAATTGACAATAAATATTTTACAGAGGAATTTAACTCAAAAGTGAAAAAAAAATGAACTTGTTTATAATAAATTTCTTTAAGGAATACTTATTCCATCATTTACTAGATAAGGTGTATTAGAATGTAGCAATTGGTATATTAGAATGGGGTTTGGAATGAAATGATGATATTCCCAACTCTTTTTGATTCTCATGCTTGGTATGAAGGAATAAAGTTGGGAATCTAATTCCCAATATAATCTTATTCCCTCGTATATGGGAATAATCATTCTAGATCAAACACATGAGAATGGGTCATTCCCATGTATTTGGAAATGAACTTGACTACCATATTCTCATATATTATTATTATTATAAAATATTATTTCTATAATAATTTTTATTATTATAAAAATAAAAATAAATGCAAAAACTAAAAATAAAAGTAATAATAATAATAATAATCAATAAAATTAAAATAACAAAATAATAATAAAAAATAGAAATATTGATTGAAATAATAATACTAAATATAATAATAATAATAATAATAATTGTTGTTGTGTTGTTGTTATTATTGTTATTATTATTTTTATTTTTTATTTTTTTTTTTCTTCTTGTTTTTTTTTGTTGTCGTTGTTGTTGTTATTATTATCATTATTATTTATTAGGTTTATGTTGTTTACGGTTATATTCATGTTTATTTTTATTTTTAATATTATAATAATAAAATAACAATCATGTCATAATATAAGGCATTCTCATTAGTACTCTTCATTCCTAGAACATACCAAGTATGTTATTCGCATTCTCAAATTAATTTCATTTCTAGTTTCATTCCATTCATTGGCCCATTCCATTCATGTCAAAATTCATTCTAATATATCAATCGCTACCTAAGTCATTAAATTTGATATTTTAAAATCTCAATTATTCATTTTAAATTTATATTAACTTCCTTTTTTCGCAACTATAATTTAAAAAGACTATATCTCATGATTCATAATACATCTCATCTAGTAAATGAGAGAATCAGTCGAGAGAAGACAATCCAAACCTAATAGAGAGATGATATTCAAGAAGAATATTGTTCTTTCTTAAGAAAATACAAAGTCTATACTTTCGTTTTCAATTGACTTTGAATCTTATCCCCGAGATAAAGATTTGGATTACCCTTTTTATCTTTTTGATTCATGGGAAGGTTGAACTCATGCGGGATTTACATCAATTCGTGATTACTCGGTCACAATTCGTGAGATTATAAGACCCCTCCTATTATTCTCTAAAAGAGTAACTCAAAGTCAAATGGGCTTGTGTAATAAGACATTCTTCTAGCGGTTGCTCAACACCGTACTTAACAAGTCAATTTGAGCATTTGTTCACCTCGTGATAGATATGTTGTAGATGAAAGCCCAATTTTTGCCTTAGAATTTGGTGGCAACCCTCAAATCAAGTAGAATCCAACCGTGCTCCATTTGAATAAATCAAAATTTTGTTGGAGGAAATTTAATTAATGCTTCATCTCTCAAAGGAGTTTCTAATTTAGATTTGTCCAAAGAAGCAACGACCAAAGATGTCAAAAAAATTATGAAATAAAACTACAACACAAACCAATACTTAGAACCTATCGAATCCCAATTAGATAGAGCCGAAAATCTCCTCTACAAAGAGCCTACTTACTCCAAACATCCTGACTATATACGCAACCGATTTTCAAACCTCATGAGGTACCACAACAACTAAAACTCAAATTTGAAAGGAAACTCCAAATGTGAATCTTTTAAATGAAATAAATCAAACAATAAAAGAATTTTCTCTTGCACAACCAAAAACCAAATATTCATCCTCTTCTAAACAAGTCACCATGTTTGCCCATATACTTGTTAATATGCACGTTTGCCCCCTATGGTTTTAAAAGGTGTACACATGTCATCAACCGTCAATTAGAGGAAGTTAGATTTTTTTTTTTGAGTAAAATGCATCATATCCCCCTGTGTTTTCACAAAGTTGCATTATAAACCTTGTGTTTTAAAAAGTCGCGTTATAAACCCTGTGTTATGAAAAACGTTGCATACATACCCCAAACTCAAATTCCATTTAACTCTGTTAGTTAGCCTTGTAAAAAGATAAAATTGTCCTCGTTTAAAGATAAATCCGTCAAAGGGGGTATTTGTAACTTTTTTGATATCAGAAGGGGGTATTTATCAGTTTTTTAATATTAGAGGGAGGTATTTACAATATTTTTCATTTTGCAATATCAGAATCATGTGCTAATCTGCCTTCTAAGGCGATCTACAACCTTAAACTAATAAATATCATTTAATTAAAAGAATAAAAAAATGTATAGCTTATATAACAAAATATTGATGTCCACCATAAAAAATGTAAATCTTATGCTTGAAATTCGAAGTCATATTGCAACTAGTAATAATCGTACCTTCACTTAGAATCACGTTCTTCTACAAGTAGATTAAAATCTTTAAATCAGTGCAAAATCAACTTCAAATCGAAGGAAAATCACTTTGAAAGAGTTTTTCTATCTAGGATTGTCAAAATTTTTTTTTTTTTTTGAAGGGGCAATTTACATTTTTATAAAAAAACACAGGGGCAATTAGAAACCTTATAAAAAAACACAAGGGGCAATTTACAACTTTATTAAAAACACAAGGGGCAATTAGCAACTGATGTTAAAAAGGGTATTTTCGTCCTTTTGCATGTGTTTTAAAGCTTAATAAATGTCATACTTGCATTTCAAGCGTGTGTATTACACTCACGTTAAAATTAACAGAAAAATAGACGGCGGGGTGTTATATGCAACGTTTTCCATAACACATGGTTTATAACGCGACTTTTTAAAACACAAGGTTTATGATGCAACTTTGTGAAAACACAGGGGGGTATGGTGCATTTTACTCTTTTTTTTAAACGGAAATAGGTCTTTAACAATTATACCCTTTTTAATATTTTCAGCTAAAAAAATCAGATTGCAGCAAAAATTAAAAAAAAAACTTGGAATATGTAATTTTTTTAATTTTTAAGTTTAGGGTTGAGGCGGCAAGGGGGTGGGTTTTTTTCTTAATTTTTTTAATTTTTAAGTTTAAAATTACCATTATATCTTTTAAGTGTATTTTTGTCCATAAAATATATTATTTTAAGCCAACAATAACAGAAAAACTTATAGCATCTCAAAATCAGTGCGTGCATTACACTCACTGTCAATTTGAACAATTTTTTTAACGGAGGGGTGACTCGTGCACTTTTTCATAAACCATAGGGGCAAACGTGCACATTACTTGGCTTAAACCATAAGGATGGTGTGCTATTTACCCTTTTAATATTCATCTACCCTTATCAATTGATCTCCTATTGAATAGAAAAATTCAAAGTTTCGTAAATCTTTCATTGATAATAATCTATAAATGGGACGAGTGATAATGAGAACATTAACCATCTTGATGAGATGACTATGGCAAGTAGTGTTTATATAAGGGTAATTTTGACATAGACCCCTTCTCTTAGTTGAAAAATGTGACTTAGATCCCTTACTTATTAAAAAGTGTGAGAGACCTCTTCTTTTTAGGAAATTGTTAAATTTTCGGTTAAAGATTATGAAATGTCTTTAATATCTTGGCATTTTTCCTTCCCTTTCCCTTTCCACTGTACGCTTGTATATATATCCATATGCGTTCCACTGTAAGCTTATATATATTATATATATATATATATATATATATATATATACATGTTGTTTATTATTTTTTTGCTTTTTGTTCTCATTAAAAATAATGACAGTAATATCAAATTCTTCATATCTATCCACACAAAAAAAGATAAACTTTTTGCTTAGCCAAAAGAAAGAAAGAAAAAAAAAAAAAAAACTCATCAAAAACCAAAAGCCATTCGCACATATATGGTAATGCCAAGATCTGTAGCTCAAACCATTGCAAGACAAATAATGTCCTGACTGCTACCATCTAATAGCAGTCAAACTCCACAACCATTGTATAATACTGAAAAGAACGCAAAACGTCATATTTCTCTCCATTAATGTTTAATTTTTCACACCTATTTGATGCCTAAATACACTCATTGTTTTTATATTTTGATTTAGGATGCAAATAGAGGCGTTAAGTGCAAAACGAAATTAAATCGCGCAATTCTGGACAACTCCAACACTGTTACATTTTTTGGGTATAACTCTCTCATCCAAACTCTGATTGAGGCAATTCAAGATGTTCCGGAAAGCCAAGAAGAAGATCTACAACTTTCATGTTTTGAGTTTTGAGAAATAAAGGCTGAATCAAAGCCAAAATTGGACGTGAAGTTGCTGCACCTGTGCTGTTTAATGTTCTTGAATGTTTTTTATCTAGAAGCTTCTAGTTGATAGTGGAGGATGTGGTGCACGAAAATTCCAACTATTTTAGCTATCCTAATTGTATTAGGACTTTTACTAGTTGTTTTAGATTTTCCTAGATATATTAGGAGTTTACTTCACCTTTAATATTTTCTTATTCTATTTAGATTAGGATTCGTAGGCTTCACAAACTATAAATAAGGGAAGAAATCATAAGATTTGGACCACCTCTTTTTCTCTCCTCTTTTCTCCTTCGAAATTTCTTTATGGCTCTGGGTGGCTAAAACTTTTATTCTTGGTCGAAGGGAATTGAAGCCTCAGAATCAAGAAAACTGTGAGATCTAATTAGTTTTTACTGTTCAATTTATGCTTTAAGTACTGAATGTTCTTCTGTTTTATTTATATGATTCTTTCGTTTAATTGCTAGGGTGGCCAACTAGTTTATTATTCGTTATAATCTACTGCTAAGTTAGATATCAAATTCGTAATTGTTTGATCCATCTGATTTGCGAAGCAACTAAGGTTTAATAATTTGCTGCGTCAGAGATTATTAGATTTTAGGAAGAACGTTCAACTAAATTAAATGCAACCGCGTGTGCTTGTGTTGTTTAGCTTCATCGATCCCTCTAATTCTTAAGGCTGCTACTAGATTAAACCTTTAGCGCGTGTCTGAGGTTGTTTAGTGGTTAGGGTTAATTAGGTCGCGTGTATTCTAATTAAATACGACTAAGGAGAGATAGGAAAATAATTCCAACGATGAATATTTAAAGTTTGAATTGGTATATACTTGCATCAATGATCAGTTACAAGATTCCGATGGTGGATGTTGACTTAGACCAAGGTTCGTCTTCTTAATTAAATTCAATATTTTTAAATTCAGTAATTTTTCTTAAGTTTTCTTTATATACTCAAAACCTCCCCAACCTCGTTTACGTAACATAAAATTAGGCTAGGTACTCTCTGTGGGAATGATCCTTACTCGTACTACTACATATATTTTTTCGGAGTACAGGTTTTATTTTTGGTTGTCTGCGACAGCACACCAAATTTTGGCACTGTTATCGGGGAGTTATTCTAGTTTATTTTTGTGTTTGTTGTGGTTTTTATTTCGTTCTTGAAATTTGTGTAAAAAAGAAAAAAAATTTATCGTTACAGTTTCAGCAGTTTTCAAAATTTTGGTAGAATTAGATCTCGAAAATTTATGTTTTCAAAGCAAAACGACGTTTTGAGAAAGACTCGTAATACTTTGGACTTACGAGTCCCACCCTCTCAAGGCCAAATTCCATCGTTTACTAGGATTTTTAGGCATTTTTTGTGTTTTTGCATAAATTTTTAATTTTTCTTATTACTCTAAATTTCTTTTTCCTGCTTTATTTCTCGTGGTTTATTAGCGCTGTCTTGATTTTATGATTGTCACTCGATCTACTAATCAAGGTGATTTGTAATACGATCTAGAAATAGAAAAAATTGCGCGCAGGTTAAGGAAAGAAGCTCGAAGAAATTCTGAAGAGAACGAACTAGTTGTTGATTCCTTATTTGCCAGCGATTCTAATTCAGAAAAAGAGGAAGTCATGACTGAAAATCAAACTTTGAAGGAGCTTGCCGCCCCTAATTTAGATCAACAACCCTTATGCATAGCGTTTCCTACTATAGATGCTAATGTTACTTTTGAATTAAAGTCTGGTCTAATACATCTTTTGCCCACTTTTCATGGCCTTGCAGGTGAAGATCCTCATAAGCATCTAATGGAGCTTCATGTGGTATGCACAAGTATGAAACCCACGGGGGTGACTGACGAGCAGATTAAATTAAAGGCCTTTCTGTTTTCTTTGAAGGATTCGGCTAAGGATTGGCTCTACTATCTACCCTCCGGAAGTATTACCACATAGAACGAGATGAAGAGGTTGTTTTTGGAGAAATATTTCCCAGCTTCAAGGGCAGCAAACATTCGGAAAGAAATTTGTGGTATAAGACAGCATAGTGGGGAGTCCCTGCACGAATATTGGGAACGTTTCAAAAGACTATGTGCGAGCTGCCCCCATCATCAGATTAGTGAGCAGCTACTTATCTAGTATTTCTATGAAGGCCTTCTACCCACTGATAGGAGCATGATTGATGCCGCGAGTGGAGGAGCTTCGGTGGATAAAACTCCAGAGGCCGTGAAGAATTTGATTGCAAATATGGCGGCCAATTCTCAACAATTTGGCACTAGGCTGGACTCTCT